>PVLC010005183.1:18794-78651 GCA_004027655.1 Graphiurus murinus
TACTAGTAAAAGGAACAATCCAGCAAGAGGAAATAACAATTATCAACATCTATGCCCCAAACATAGGTGCAGCCACTTTCATAAAACAAACTCTGTATGATATAAAGACACACATAGATCCCAATACACTAATACTAGGAGACTTCAATACTCCTCTTACATCTCTAGATCATTCCTCTAAACAAAAGGTCAGTAGAGATGCCTCAGACCTAAAGGATACCATAAACCAAATGGACCTATTAGACACATATAGACTCTTCCACCCAACTACAACTGAATTCACATTTTTCTCAGCTGCTCATGGAACCTTCTCCAAAATAGACCACATCCTCGGCCACAAAGCAAGCACTGGCAAATTAAAAAAATGTAACACAATTCCCTGCATCTTCTCAGACCACAATGGAGTGAAACTAGAAATAAACTCCAGGAAGACCCAAAGTAACCGAGGAAGCGCATGGAGACTGAACACCACACTGCTGAATGAAGAGTGGGTCATAGAAGAAGTAAGGAGAGAAATTAAAAAATTCCTAGAAACCAATGAAAACAGAGATACAACATATCAAAACCTCTGGGACACCCTGAAGGCAGTACTAAGAGGGAAATTTATAGCATTGAGTGCCCATATAAGAAGAACTGAAAATCACCAATTAAATAACCTAATGACACAGATCAAAGCCCTTGAAAACAAGAACAATCTAGCCCCAAAGCCAGTAGAAGACAGGAAATCACGAAAATCAGAGCGGAAATTAATGAATTAGAGAATAAAAAAACAATACAGAAGATCAACAAAAGTAAAAGCTGGTTCCTTGAAAAAATAAACAAGATAGATAAACCATTGGCCAATCTAACCAAAAGAAAGAGAGAAGCAACCCAAATTACCAAAATAAGAGATGAAAAAGGAGATATCACCACCGACAGTATGGAAATACAGAAGATAGTCAGAAACTATTTTGAAAAACTGTACTCCAACAAAATGGAAGACCTAGAAGAAATTGACAACTTCCTAGACACATATAACCTCCCTAAATTGAGTCAAGAAGATATCAAAAACTTAAATCGGCCAATAACAATCAAAGAGATAGAAACAGCAATAAAGAGTTTACTATCAAACAAAAGCCCACGACCAGATAGTTTTTCAAGTGAATTTTATAAAACATTTTTAGAAGATCTAATCCCAATACTCCTCAAGCTATTCTGTGAAATAGAAAGAAATGGGACCCTTCCAAACACATTCTATGAAGCCAACATCACACTAATACCAAAACCAAATAAAGACAGCTCAAGAAAAGAAAACTATAGGCCTATATCATTGATGAACTTAGATGCAAAACTGCTAAACAAGGTACTAGCAATGCGCATTCAAAACCACATCAAGAAAATTATACACCATGACCAAGTAGGGTTCATCCCAGGAATGCAAGGCTGGTTCAACATTCGAAAAACAATACACGTAATTCACCATATAAATAGTCTCAAAGACAAAACTCACATGATTATCTCAATTGATGCTGAAAAAGCATTTGACAAGATCCAACACCCATTCATGCTAAAAGCTCTACAGAGAATCGGATTAGAAGGAACATACCTCAAAATCATAGAGACAATATACAATAGGCCTACAGCCAACATCATATCAAATGGAGAAATACTGCAAAAGTTCCCACTAAAGACAGGAACAAGACAAGGATGTCCATTATCACCTCTCCTGTTTAATATAGTACTCAAGACTCTAGCCAGAGCAATAAGGCAAGAGAAGGAAATCAAAGGGGTAAAAATAGGAAAAGAAGAACTAAAACTATCCCTTTTTGCAGATGACATGATACTATACTTAGAAGACCCAACAAACTCAACCAAAAAACTTATAGAACTGATCAACAAATTCAGTAAGGTGTCCGGATACAAAATCAATCTTAAAAAATCAGAAGCTTTTCTATATGCCAACCATAAATCAGCAGAAAAAGAAATCCAGAAAGCAATTCCACTCACAATAGCACCCCGAAAAATAAAATATGTAGGGATAAACCTAACCAAGGAGCTTAAAGAGCTCTATAAGGAAAATTACAGAAAGCTGAAGAAGGAAATTGGTGAAGACCTTAGAAGATGGAAGGATCTATCATGCTCTTGGATTGGCAGAATAAATATTGTCAAAATGGCCATCCTCCCAAAACTGATCTACAAATTCAATGCTATACTCATGAAATTGCCAAGGACACTCTTCACAGACATAGAAAAATCATTCCTTAAATTCATCTGGAAAAACAAAAAGCCCAGGATAGCCAAAGTAGTCCTTAGCAATAAAAATCATGCAGGAGGCATCACAATACCTGACTTTAAACTCTACTACAAAGCCCCAGTAATAAAATCAGCATGGTATTGGCACAAAAACAGACACATAGACCAAGGGAGCAGAATAGAAGACTCAGAGACAGACCCACAGACTTACAGTCAACTGATTTTTGACAAAGGAGCCAAAAGCATACACTGGAGAAAAGATAGCCTCTTTAACAAATGGTGTTGGCAAAACTGGTTAACCATATGCTTGAAAATGGAAATAAACCCCACTTTCTCACCCTGCACAAGAGTCAACTCAAGGTGGATCAAGGACCTGCAAGTCAGACCAGAGACCTTGCAGATACTTGAAGAGGGCATAGGACCAACACTTGAACACATAGGCACAGGTAAAAACTTTCTCAACAAGTACCCAAAAGCACAAGTAACTCAAAGGAAGATCAATACATGGGATTGCATTAAAATGAAGAGCTTCTGCACAGCAAAGGAAACTATCAAGAACTTCAACATAGAGCCTACAGAGTGGGAGAAAATTTTGGCCAGTTATACTTCAGATAGAGGTCTAATATCTAGGATATACAAAGAACTCAAGAAAATCGCAGCTAAGAAAGCAAATAACCCAATCAAAAAATGGGCAAAGGATCTAAATAGACACTTCACAAAAGAAGAAATACAAATGGTCAATAAATGTATGAGGAAATGTTCCACATCATTGGCAATTAGGGAGATGCAAATCAAGACTACCTTGAGATTTCACCTAACTCCAATCAGAATGGCAACTATCAAGAACACAAACAACAACAAATGCTGGCGAGGGTGTGGAGAAGTGGGAACGCTAATACATTGTTGGTGGCAGTGCAAACTTGTGCAACCACTGTGGAAAACAGTATGGAGGACCCTCAGACGAATGGGAGTGAACCTACCATATGACCCAGCAATTCCACTACTGGGTATATACTCAAAAGAATGGAAACCAAACTATCAGACCGATGCATGTGTATCTATGTTTATAGCGGCTCAATTCACAATAGCCAAACTATGGAAGCAGCCAAGATGTCCATCCACAGATGAATGGATTACAAAACTATGGGATATGTACACAATGGAATTTTACTCAGCTGTAAAGAAGAACAAAATCATGTTCTTTGCAGGGAAATGGAAGGAACTGGAAAACATGTTAAGTGAGATTAGCCAGTCACAAAGAGTAAAGAAGCATATGTTCTCCCTAATATGCGGATGCTAGGGACAAGATGAGGCACAGGAGGGTCTCTGTATGAAAAGGAGAGATCCTCAATAAGCTAAGAAGTTGAATTAATTCCAGTGGATGCATGGGGCAGAGGGACACCCTAAGGCACATGATGTTCTTACACAATCATATCAAGGTCACTCACTGAACTGAACCTGAGGGGGTGGGAGGGAGAGGGAATGGGGTGGGAATTGGGGAAGGGGTCAAATTGGAGAATTGTGGAATTGTGTGCAAATATGTTGTTAACAACTTGTGCTTAACAAAGATGTATGCTACATTGCACGAATAACTACAAAAAAAAAATAAGAACAAAATCATGTTATTTGCAGGGAAATGGAAGGATCTGGAAAACATTATGTTGTTAAGTGAGATTAGCCAGTCACAAAGAGTAAAAAAAGCATATGTTCTCCCTAATATGCGGATGCTAGGGAGAAGATGGGATATGGGAGGGTCTCCAGATGAAAAAGGAGAGTCCCTCGAAAGCAAGTTGATTTAACTGAAGGGGTTGGACGGGGGGAGGGGGCACACTAATGTATATCAAGGTTACTCACTAAACTGAACTTGAGAGGGAGGGAGGGCAAGGGAGCGGGGTGGGAGTTCGGGGAAGGGGTCAAATGAGAATTGTGAGCACATATATGGTTATCAATTTGTACCTAACAAAGATGTATGCTTAAAATGTATGAATAAGAATAAAAATTGAAAAAAAAAGAAAAAGAAAATGTCTTTTCTCTTTAAAAAAAAAGGAGAATTGGTTCTAGGAAAAAGGGTAAGGTCTCCCAGTAGCAGCTCAATGGAGAGTGGGGATAGAAATAAGACAATTATGTTCAACTCCATGATCCCCAAGTACTGCTCTAGTTCTGACATGCTACTATCTCTGTCTAGTGAACACACTATGAACATTATCATTGGAAACTTTTTCTCATATGTGATCATGCTTTCAGCAAGCATGTAGTCTGTTGGAAAAAATAGGACAAGATCTAAGAAACATATTAGATTTATAGTATGCCTTCCAGATGCCCTAATGCTACCTTCATACTAAAATTTGCTGTCAAGTGGAAAAAATAAAATGAAGCATTTTTTTCATTAAAAATATTAATTAGCAGACTCTCTACCCAAATAGTTGATTCATAATATATGAGGGTAAGACCTGGGGATCAGAATTTTAATCCTATCTACCAGTTGATATTCATTCTCTTGTTTGAGAACTGCTTATACATGTAGTCATTGACTCAGCTTCTTCATTTTGGCTGGTCTTGAGGTAGAATAAACATGAGCAGGTTAAATAGAGTTCTTCCATGTAGTGGATAGTATATAAAGCTGACATCCTGCATACAGATTTACTTACTTACTACAAGGTGAGTGACTGTATGCTGGCCACTCTTGGATGGTGACCTAGTTTCTAGATGCTTTTTAGAAGTATTCACACACCTGTGAGTCCCATTTTTATTTTGTTCAAATTTTTTTGAGTATAGATTTCAGGGGTGTGGTTTTATTTTTAATCAGTTTTTAGTGGATCTAAGATTCATTCACCATAATTCCCATGAGCATGGAGAGCATGCTACTTACACCTCATTCTCATGTGTGATGCAATGATGGAGAAACTGAGGAAATGCATTCCAAATGTCTTTGCCTTCATAATCATATTATCTGAAGTTTTAGGAAATTTCTGGGAGAAAGCACAAGATGTCACTAGGGAAAAGGGCATTTAAATCATACCCAAGCACTAAATAATGAAAACACTGACCTCTGGATGGCTAGGACTGATCTCACAATAGTGAGGAAGAACAAAAACTGCCATTATCATAAAAGTGCTTTAGGTATATAAGTTTGATCTTTCTTCATTCTACAAGAGTTAAATTATTAAAGACCCAGTAAATTATGGCTCCACTGAAGTGAAATATTGGTATCATGTTCTGTGGTATTTTTTCTCCAAAGAAAATTCTTAATTATTTTATTTGCTTGTCTATGCATTTTAATAGACTAATAAAAAAGAACAGACATAGGAAACATTTAGAGGCAGAACTCTGGCAAAGATAATTAAATGCTCCTAAGAAAACAAACTAAAAATTCTAAAGTCCATTTTGTTGTATCTTTATCCCTCAACATATGATTAAGACTCCCTCCCCTAAGCTTGCTAGGGTGGGAGCTGGAGGGGATTTAAGAGTTTAGGCTTCCATTTTGAAGAAGTATTCTGGCTGATTATTTAGTTATCTATTATTTATAAATGTTCTAGTATGCCCAATATTATGGTAGATGTTATATTAGGATCAACTCAATTTATTCCTTCCTGCTTTTTTGTCTTGAAAAGAAGGACAATGCAGACATTAGCTTTGCCTACTGAATCAAGTACTTAATGAGAGCAACAATTCAGTTGAATGGATTTTTGCATATATTAAAACTATCTCTACCCCTTACTCTTAAGTTACTTGAATTCAACCTGTTATTGTTCTGATTTTTGTCAGCCTTATTAGTGCATGTAAACATAGTCTCTGGTATTTGAAAGAAAATATTCCTTAACAAAATATCTCAGGCTACCCAACTTCAATTGAATTGCTTCAGTCACTCGCTCCAAATCAAATTGGAAACATGAAAAACTTCACCTTGGCTCATTCAACTCAAGGATTTAACTCCCAGACAATATCAACCCTAATAAAATTTGATGCTAGATAAAACACAGTGTGAGAGGATCATTTTGAGTACTGATCAAGTGTTGGAAGATGCTCTTTATTGCTACTGAGATTTCAAGGTAGAACAGAAGCTAATAGTCTGGTTGTTATCGTGTGGTAGGTGAGATTTCAGGGTCATAGATAAAGATGATTACCATGTATATATCCAGACACAATATAGTCCTTCAACTCAGAAAATCCCCATAATGGCCATCCAACACAATTTTATTACAGGTCAATAAATAAGAGGGAAAGAGAGCAATTGTACTCCAAGCACTGAGATGAAAGAAGAGCAACATGGTTGCATTTAATTGTGCTGTTCTTGTTGTGTTTGGCTTCTAGTTTGTATTCAGTTAATCATAGTTTGTTTCTCAAGCAAGCTTTAGGTCTCCCTTCACAATCAACCCTTCAATCTACCTACTCAAATGGCATTTCAGTGCTTAACAAGCTTACTACAATGGCCTCCTGTGAGGCAAAAGCAATAAAGTTAAAAGGAGGGAATAATGAATCACAAGCTTTGTTCACAGGCTATGGTTTTTCTTTGGTGTTAGCCTTAAGATGCTAATTAATGGGCACTTTATCAATCAACTAGCTTGGGAGACTCTTGCCTGCTTGTTCAACCTAGAGAAGAACCTAGCCTAGTGTCTGGGTAGCACAGCGGCAGTTTGCATTAATACTAATCTAATGCTCATGCATGAAAGCCTGCTTCTTTATTTGTTCCATTGGAATAAAGAAGTAGGCAGGAAATAATATGAACTTAGGATGGAGAGAAAGGAGATATCGAAAGGAAAAATGAGGCTGCTTACTGTTAAGGTCAAGGTTATTGTTGGTAGGTAAGATAGTTACATGTGGAGAGCTAGCAGCTTATGTGAACATGGCCATGAATCTATGAAAACACATACATGGCCTAATATCTTGAAACAGTGGGTCCCTAAAAATATAATCTTAAAAGAAAAAAAGAAAGTAACGGAGTGTGGCATAATGACTTCCAAACTTTATTTTCAACTCAGATCAGGCCCACTTCTGCTAGAAATCCCAGAGTGTGGTGACCCAGTCAACAGTGGCCTTCTTCTTTTGAAAATATTAAAGTGAGGAAGTAATTATTATTCATCGTAGATCTAGAACTATTTTATATACAGTAGTTATACACAATCTGGGGGATAAGATAAGAAAGGTAGGATTCATGTTGCAATTAGCTTCTAGTGCAATGGGGAGCTTATATACATAAGTAGAGAACAATGCACAAAATCATTGATTCTTACAACCTTAAACATTCTTGCAAAGCATCTAATTTCAACCCTCATTCTGATGCTTCATTATTCCTGGGCCATACCAATCAAGAGATTGCCTGGTATTTGAATACCCATAGCAATAAGGATCTTATTAATTTTTGAAGTTATCCACTAGGTATTCAGATGACTGACTTAAGAAGGTAGGTGCTTATGTAGGACCCAATTGTGCTTTCCTGAAGTAACTAGCAAATTTTCTTTGAGACTACTCCTCACAACATGCTTCCTTCTTCCACATGGTACTGGAATTAGTAGCTATGTATCATGGAACCTTCTATTATTTTTTTTTTCAAAAAACCTATCTTGTCCCTTCAATAATTATCTTATAAGACAATGTATAATTTAGCATCACATTTCATGACACAAGTAGTCAATACAGAAGTTCAGAGGAAGGAGAGATGAATTATGATGGGTTCTCAAGAGAAACAAGAAGGTGGTACTTGAATCATTTGTTTACCTGCATGTTTTCTGCCTTTCTTATTAGAATGTAAACTCTATAAGGACAAAGACTTTGTCTTATTTATTATTGTATTCCAGAACTTAAAATTTTACCTGGCAAACAATAGGAATGCGATACAAATGGAATGATTTGAGAAAATAACCTGAGGAAAGACTGATCTATCTTGCTAGAAGATAAACCATTCATTCATTCATTAATTCACTCATTCATTCAGTCATTCAGTGGCACTGAGAATTAAACCCAGGGGCTTTCTACCTCTGAGCTACATAGCCAGCCCTATTTTATTATTTTTTATTTTGAAACAAGGTCTCCATATCCAGGCATTGGCTGCAAACCTGTGATCCTCCTATCTCAGCCTGAGATTACAGATATGCACTCCTATCTCCTGTCTTAGTACTGAGATTACAGATATGCACTGCTATGCCCATAAATTTAAACCCACTGTCTGAAAGTATATTTAGTGAAATATACTTATTGTATATAGTTGAGTAACTGACTTAAGTATAACGGCTGAAGTAGACAAAGTAAAGTCCTTGAGAAAATGAACACTGCCTTAACAATCTGCTAACTAATGGCTGTAAAGTTTGTCAGAAGGTCTTATCTGTTGATAATCTTCAAGGAGGGTAACAAAATAATTTATCATAATTTAAGAATTCATTTCAATTTTGTTGAGATTCTTACTGATTTGGAACTTACAAAGGGAGAATAACAAAAGACAGGAGGGTAAGAGTTTGCTTTGTTAGCCTCTGTACCAACCTTTGCCCTTTAAAACTCCCTACTTCTTTGGAGGCAATGCTATGTCTTCAGCCAAAGACCATCAGCAAACACCTATAGTTGAATAAATTTGGCTTAATACCCATTGATATGAAGGGGAACACAAACCATGGGGAACCATTAGTCATCTTATTGAAAGGACTTAGTATAGGAATTTAGTTTTAGTTAAATGATTTGAGGGAGGATCCAAGGAAGCAGGGCATTGCTCTGCAAATTGGGTGCTGTCAAGAAGTGAGGATAATTCTATAATTGAACATCTCAATACCTACTATCTAGAGAGAACGAATACTAAAGTGAGGCTAGAGCTATAATTACTAAAGAAGCAGTGATCATATTAACCCAGAGAGGAGAAAGAGAGAGAGAGAGAGAGAGAGAGAGAGAGAGAGAGAGAGAGAGAGAGAGAGAGAGAGAGAGAGAGAGGGAGGAGAGAGAGGAGAGAGAGAGAGAGAGAGGAGAGAGAGGTCTTTTGTGGTGGGCAATGTTCATGTTTTCTTTGCTTTTAGATGAAAATTATAAAGTAGGCCTATTTCTCTCACTTTATTGTTATCTCAGAGTGACCTTGTCTGATACTGCTTTCTGTGAGTTTTTTTTAAATGTTGAACAGGAACACTCTGTAGCATATATTTGAATTCCAGGACAACTTCTAATATTTAAGCTTAGTATTAGACCTGTTCCCTAATGTCAGGTCTGTTTTTTTTCTCACCATCAAAAACATGGAAGCAAGAGGTGGCTACTATAATAAAGATATTTCTTCTTCTCCAAATTAATCATACATCTTGCACTGACCCTTCTGCTCAACCAAGGGAGAGTCTTGTCCAGAGAGTTTTGCTAGTGTATAATCTTGATTTTGTTGATTAAATTTTGCTCTTTATATGGTCAATAGATACCCACAGATGCTACCACAATATTTATTATAGCCTATCTAAGATGATTTTTAAATATATTCACAGAATAGTTTGATGTAGCCCTCTGTTCCCACTCTTTGTTCAGATTTTTGCTATTCTTCTCAATCGCCTTAGAATGAAAATGATACAAATACTCCATTCTGCATACTGGGATCCCTACTACTGAGCATAAACTAATTGCTGTATTTACCTATACAGCCTTTACTGTTGCAGTTATAAAGACTATTAGTGCTCACTTGGAATTCATTATGAGTAATATATTAGGCAAAATTCTACTTCTGGGTTCATTTAGGAGTACCCTCCTCTTTGTTAGAAATCTAATTATCATTTGACCACCTGTAAAACATTCTAGCATTCTAAGTAAAGAACAATTAAGTCATACTTGAAGTAGGTCTTCTGGGTAAGATTTGCTAGGTCTTATACAATGCTGGTGTTTAGAAAATGATTAATTAAGAGACCAGAATATATATCTGGTGGAACAACGTCCTCCTGCTTCTTTAATGTTCCATAGTTTTGGAAGCATTGGACAATTTTACCGTTTTCCCCTCCCATCACAAATGAGCTTTCCAAAGCTAGGACTCTGTCTAGGTTAACCATTAGAAGTCTTCTGATTTTCACACACAAAGACTGAAATGTTTACATAAATAAAGTCTTTAAACATAACAGCCTTAATATTATTATAACAGTGGAGAGAAGATGGATAGTTTCTGGTTTCTGGAAGATATAGACTGCTTCCTAGAAAAAATTTGATTTGCATGTGAGTGGCCAGATTGATTCCTCTGTAGCTTCTTTTTTTTTTTTTCCTCTGTAGCTTCTGAATAGCAAACTAATGTTTCTCAGTCTTTATCTTTCACCAGGCCATAGAAATGAACCACGGAAAATGTTATTGACTTGATTACCTGGTCATTTTTTATCTACTTCCTAATGCAATAAAAAACAAGTTCAGAAAAATGATAAAATAGTACATATCCTCTATTTCTTCCCACTTGTCCATTAAGTGCAATTGCTGTATCTCCTGTATCTTTTTCTTGTGGATGAATTTCCTCAGTTGGTCATAAATTATCTCCACCAACACTGCATGTAAGTGCACACACACACACACACACACACACACACACACACACATACACACACACACACAGTGCTCACAACCTAGATCTTTCCATTTCCAAGTTTTCCTTTCCCAAATCTCAATTAAAATGGGACCTCTTTTTAAATCAACTAGCAACTTACACAAAGTAATTTGTCAATGATAATGATTGTGTTTATCTTCCACAGATATTTGCATTGTAGTGCATGTCACCCCAACAGAATAAATCTCATGCTTTGCTCCAAAATAATAAATTTTGTGGTAGAATTTCAGGAAATTTGGTGAGTTAGAGATGAGGAATATCTTTAGTTTGAGGAGATACCCTGGTATCCCATTCTTCCATAACATTTAGGCTTCTACAGACTCCACCTCTAAATGAAACCAGCTCATATCATGTACATGAGACCTTTAGGGAGATAATGTCATGGGATTCCCTTAAAAGTCAGCAGAAAAGTGATGAGGGAAAACATGCTATTTAATTTTATGTATCAACTTGATTGAGCTATGGAATTCTCAGAATGCCAGGTATTTGCTAAAACATTCTGGGTATATCTGGGAGGATGTTTCTGGATGAAATTAACATTTCAGTGGGTAGGCTGAATAGCAGATTACCCTCGTTAATGAGAGTTAGCCTCATCCAATTAACGGAAGACCTAAATAAAACAAAAAGGCAGAGAGGGAGCACAACCTGCTAGACTTTGTGAATGGAGACATTGATCTTTTCTGGCCTTTGAGCTTAAACTGAAACATTGTTTCTTTAGTTTTGAGCCTGCCAGTGTTTACACTGGACCTCAAACTATCTATTCTCCTGGTTCTCAGGCCTTTAGACTTTGGGTCTCCAGTATCCTGTCTGCAAATCTTGGTTCACTATCTTTCTCTCTCACTTAAGATATGTATGCAAGAACTTATATCTAAATCTCTTCTTTTCTCTTATTTCTCCTGTCACCTTTTGGTTCTGTTTCTCTAGATAATCTTGACCAACACCAAGAGTTTGCCCTTTTCTCAATATAAGTGAAAGAATTCAATAATATTTTTTTCAGATTTTCCTACCTGCCTTATTTATTTCAGCCTCAATCAATTTAGGCACATACTAATTGACTTACTCAAATAGCTTAACTCTTATAATGTGACAGAAAATTTCAGACAATCTAGTTATTTGAATCAAATTACTATTCATCTCAGTGCTTAACTAGATAAAACCTTCCTCAGGTGGTCAAGACAGTCAAAATCAGGCGAAGGAATAGTTTGAATGGTCTGTGCTGAAATTCAGAAGCCTTATAAACAAGTTAAGTAGGATTTATAATAAAACTTCACCAGAGGAACAAAGGACAAACTGGCTGTCATGACTGATCAAATCAAGCAAATCAATGTGGTTTGTCAATCTGTGCCAAAGTTTTGTCAAACCCTGGTAAAATTTAGTCCATCTCTCACTTTTATTTATTTTGAATTATTTGACTTATTATTTTGGCTGAATTAGCCAACTCACCTCATAGCTTCATAAAGATACACATTTGGAATTACCTTCACTTTGGTCTTCAATTTAGTAAGGAACCATAGACATAGGTAACAACATGCATAAAGGAGTCTATGAACATATAAGGTGGTCAAAGGAAACATTACATGATTGAACTAAATGGTATAACAAATGTGATCTGGTTCCTTCAGCTATCCACACAGGCAAAGGCTCTACTGAATAAAATCTACCCAGGAAGACTGTTTTACATAGTCAGGCTGCTTTGTTGGTCATCACTCACTGCCAATATAAAACCAAATATTCAAAGCAACATATCAGAAAAAGTAATAAAATAGAAAAATGGTTACAACTTCTTACATGATCTCAAAGGTTTTATTCATAGGTAGAGAACCACATATCCCAAAGAAACATTAATTCAATTCATGCTCTACTCCTTTGAGGATTATAGTATGAATTCTTTTCCGATTGCCTGGTGCTTACTCTGAATAAATTTCAAAGCCTCTTTTCCTCAAAGACAAGCAAATTAAGATTTTTCCTTCTTTCTCAAAGGCTAGCCATGTCACTGCAGTCCATATTGGTGTCAGAATATAAGTTGAATACTGTAGATAGGCTGCAAAAATAAAAAAGCAAACTTTAAAAAATCAACTTTTTTCAAGGGTTTTTGGTAGGGCAAAAAAAGATTATTTGGAGCATAATACTGAGAAAAACAATTCAGTTGCAGGATATGCAAATGTAGTCATGCAGTTTTTTACTTTGAGAATTCCCATGGCTAATGCTTAAACCTGGGCTCATCATCATCCTGAATTCTGTCCAGTTATATTTCAAACTGTGGGTCAAAGCTCATTACTGAGTTGTAAAATAAACTCAGTATGAAAATGTTAACTTCCTGTTTTGATTTTTTTCTTTTTTTTTTTTTTAGTGAAATAGAATATAGTAGAAAATATTAGAGTGCAGTGAATATTAGAGTGATGAAGCTTATGTATGTTGGTTATGTGGTAGTATTATATGTGTTTATGTGTGCATGTTTGCACATGTGTATATTTTTGTGTGTGTGTGTTTGTGTGTGTGTGTGTGTGTGTGTGTGTGTGTGGAGAGAGAGAGAGAGCGCATGTGTCGCATGTGTGTATTTATATTCCATCGTGATGTCAAATATATTTCTTCCTGGAGGTGGTTATGGCCAAAATAGTTTGAAAGATACTGCTCTAAAAGGCAGAACATGAACTTTACAGTCAGAGAGATCTGGATTCCAGAAGTGTACCCTGGGAAGGAGGTAAGAGGGATATGCAAATATTATTTTAACATTTTTATTTGATTTCCTTTGGGAAGATGCCCAGAAGCACTATTGCTGGGTCATATGATAGTTCCATTCCCAGTCTTCTAAGAAACCCTCACACTAATCTCCATAGCAGATGTACTAGTTTGCAGTTCCACCAACAGTGTAATAGTGTCCTATTTTCCTGTATCCTCACCAATTTGTGTTCTTGATGATTGTCATTCTAGATAGAATGTAGTTAGATGGGATCTCAGTGTAGTTATAATTTGTATTTCTCTGATTGCTAAAGATGTTGAATGTTTTTTCATATATTTGTTGGCCATTTGTATTTATTTTTTAAAAAAGTGTCTATTCAGTTCAGTTTCCCATTTTTTGATTGGGTTATTTCCTAGCTTTATAAAATCTAGGGCAGAAGATCAACTACAAACAAAATAAAATAAATGAAATAAAAGCAATCACCAACATAAAATACAAGAATTAAAAAACTATAACATACTCTTTATAAATCTTTATCTCAGCTTGACTCAAAACTATTTTAAATCAAAGAAAATCAAGGAGATGATGCACTGCAAAAATCAGTGGCCTTATTAATTATTCAATATTTGGGCTGCTATAACACAAATACTATAAACTGAGTGGCATTAAAACAACAGAAATGTATTTTTTGCAGTTTTTTCTGGAGGCTGGGAAATTTAAGATCAAAGTAACAGAAGACTCAGTCAGTAGTAATTGCCTAATTCCTAGATTATAGTCTTTGCTGTAACTACATATGAGAAAAGGGGGAGGGAACATTCTGGAGTCTTATAATGGGACCAATCTCATTCATAAGGGCACCATGCTCATGACTTAATCAGCTCTCAAATGCCCCACCTCTTAAAATTGTTACCATGGGGGTCAAACTTCAATTTAGGGATTTTGGAGTAACACAGATATTCATATCATAACAGTCAGATATTTGCAATTAATTCACTAATTTTGACTTGACAATTCTATTTACTCTCTATAACATATGTACTCAAGGGTTCAAGATAGTCCTTTGTCCTCATTTGTCGTACAAATATGCATGCTCATTAAAAAGGGCATCCCTGACATAGTCCAATTAACTTTGCAACTAAGCAATCAGCCCTCAGCACTACTGATCTGAGCATTACAAAGTGAATTAGGAAGTAACTTATTTAGGGAATAATTGCTGAGAATATTGCCCAAAGTATACAAATAAAACAATTTATTTTATCTTCTTTTTTATTATTGGTGCATTGTAATCATACATCTTTGTTAGGTACAAGCTAGTAAAGGCATACATGCACACATCTCTCATTTAACCCTTCCACAATTCCTACCCCATTCCCTCTTTCTCCCTCCATCTCAAGTTTATTTTAGTGATTGACTTTGATATGTTTGTGAAATTACATCATATGCACTAGGGTGTTTCCCTTTCCCCCCTCCCATCTCTCTCAGTTAGCTTGTCTTCTTTGTTCATCTGAGATTTCTCCTTCTTAGTCTACAGTCCCTCTTATGTTCCATTTTCTCCCTAGCTTCCACATATTAGAACATGCTACTTTTCACTTTTTGTGACTGACTAATCTCACTTAATGTTTTCCAGTTCCATCCATTTCCCTGCAAATGATGTAACTTTGTTCTTCTTTATGGTGAGTAAAATTTCATTGTGTACATATTCCATGTATTTGTAACTCATTCATATGTTTATGGACATCTTGGCTGGTTCCACAGTTTGGAAATTGTGAATTGTGTGGCTATAAACATAGATACACATGTATTGGTATGATAGCTTTGGTTTCCATTCTTTTGGGAAGATACCCAGAAATGATATTGCTGGATCATATGGTAGGATCATTCCCATTTGTCTGAGGATCCTCCATATTGTTTTCTAAAGTGGTCACACTAGTCTGCAATCCCACCAACAATGTATTATGGTTCCCACTTCTCCACACTCTCGCCAGCATTTGTTGTTGTTTGTGTTTTTGATGATTGGCATTCTAATTGGGGTTAGGTGAAATCTCAAGGTAGTCTTGATTTGTATTGTTAATGATGTTGAACATATATTGGCCATTTGTATTTCTTTCTTTTTTTTTTGTGGTACTGGAGATTGAACTGAAACATTATACCTCAGAGCTATGCCCTTAGCCCTATTTTTTTTTTTTTTTTGCGGTACTGGGGATTGAACTCAGAGGCATTCTACCTCTGAGCTATACCTCCAGCCCTATTTTTTATTCTTCATTTTGAAACCAAGTTTCACTAAGTTGCGGAGTGTCTCACCAGGTAGCTGAGGCTGGCTGCAAACCTAGATCCTCCAGTCTCAGCCTCCCGAATGCTGGGATTCCAAGCGTGCGCCACCACACCTGGCTCTTTAGCCCTATTTTTAATTCTTTATTTTGAAACAGGATATCACTAAGTTGTGGAGGACTTCAGTAAGTAGCGGAGGCTGTCTACGAACCTGCGATCTTCCTGACTCAACCTTCCAAGTACTGGGATTACAAGGATGTGCCACCACGCCCAGCTGTATTTCTTCTTTTGTGAAGTGGCTGTTTAGTTCATTTGCCCATTTTTTGATTGGGTTATTTTTTGAGGGGGGGCGGTGAATTTCTTAAGTTTTCTGTATATTCTAGATATTAGTCCTCTAACAGAGGAGTAGCTGGCAAAAATCTCCCACTCTATCAGCTCTCTGTTGAGGTTCTTTGCTGCACATAAGCTTTCAGTTTAATGCAGTCTCATATATTGAACTGCCTTTTATTGTCTTGTGCCTTTGGGGTCTTGGTGAGAAAGTTTTTACCTTTCCCTATGTGTTGAAGTGTTGGACCCATGCGCTCTTCAATTAGCTGCAAGGTCTCTGGTCTAATTTCCAGGTAATTGATTCATCTTGATTTGACTCTTGTGCAGGGTGAGAAAGTGGGGTTTACTTCCATTTTTCTGCCTATGGATAACTAGTTTTGCCAACACCATTTGTTGAAGAAGTCATCTGTGTATTTTTTGCCCCTTTGTCAAAAATCAAATGGTTGTAAGTGTGCAGACTTGTTTCTGAGTCTTCTATTTAGCTCCATTGTTCTATGGGTCTGTTTTTGTGCCAATACTATGCTGTTTTTATTACTCTGGCTTTGTCAGATAGCTTGAAGTCAGGTATTGTGATACTTCCTACATGGTTCTTGTTGCTGAGAACCACTTTGGCTATTCTGGGTTTTTATTGTTCCAAATGATTTTTTTATGTCTGTGAAGAATGACCTTGGGTATTTAATGGATATAGCATTGAAACTGTAGAATCCTTTTGAAAGAATGGCCATTTTGATGGTATTTATTCTGCCTATCAAAGAGCTTGGAAGGTCTTTCCATATTCTAAGGTCTTCTTAGATTTCTTTTTTTCAAGTTTTTAGTAATTTTCCTTGTAGAAGTCTTTTACCTCTTGGTTGGTTTAGTCTTAAGCGCTTTATTTTTGGGGGGATATCATGAGTGGAAGTGTTTTCTGGATTTCTTTTTCAGTGGATTTATGGTTGGTTTACAGCAGAGCTTCTGATTTTTTAAGATTGATCTTGTATCTAGACACTTTGCTGAATTTGTTGAACAGTTCTATAATCCTTTTGTTTGGGTTTATTGGGTTTCCTAAGTATAACATTATGCCTTCTGCAAATAGAGATGGTTTTATTTCTTCTTTTCCTATTTGTACTCCTTTGATTTTCTTCTCTTGCCTTGTTGCTCTGGCTAGAGTCTCAAGTACTATATTGAAAAGAAGTGCTGATAATGGATATCCTTGTCTTGTTCCTGTTTTTAGTGGGAACCCTTGCAGTTTTTCCCCATTTGATATGATGTTTGCTATGAGCCGATTATATATTGCCTTTATGATGTTGAGGTATGTTCCTTCTATTCTAATTCTCTGCAGTGCTTTTAGAATGAATGGGTGTTGGCTGGGCATGGTGGTGAACATCTGTAAGGCTGACAAGGCTGAGACAGGAGAATCGTAGGTTTGAGGACAACCTCAATAATAGTGAGACTCTCTTCTACCTAGGGAGATCCTGTTTCCAAATAAGAAATAAAATTGGGCTGGGGGTGTAGCTCAAATGTAAAATTCCTCTGGATTAAATCCTCAGTGTCACAAAGAAAATAAAAAATAAAAAAGAATGGTGTTGGATTTTGTTGAATGCTGTTTCAGTATTTATTGAAATGGTCATGGAGATTTTTCTCTTTAGTTTTGCTTATATGGTGAGTTGCATGGATTTATTTTCATATGTTGAAGCAGCCTTGCATCCCTGGGATGACCCCAAGTAGGTCATGGTATATAATTTTCTTGATGTGGTTTTGAATGCACATTGCTAGTATTTTGTTTAGCAGTCTTTTATCTAAGTTCATCAATGATATAGGTTTATAGTTTTCTTTTCTTGAGCTCTTTGTTTTGTTTTAATATTAATGTGATGTTGGCTTCATAGAATGTATTTGGAAATTCCTGTTTCTTTCTATTTCATGGAATAGATTGGGGAGTATTTTGATTACCTCTTCTATAAAAGTTGTATAGAATTCACTTGGGAGACCATCTGGCATCTGGTAATGGGCTTTTCTTTGATGGCAGGCTCTTTATTGCTGCTTCAATATCTTTGATTGCTATTGTTTGATTTAAATTTTATATATCTTCTTGATACAATTTAGGAGTTTGTGTCTAGAAATCTGTCAATTTCTTTTAGGTTTTTCATTTTGTTGGAGTATAGTTTTTCAAAGTAGTTTCTTATAATCCTCTGGATTTTTCAGCTGTCGGTGGTTATACCCTTTTCATTTCTTATTTCAGTAATTTGGGTTAATTTTTTCTTTTGGTTAAGTTGGCTAGTGGTTTATCTGTCTTGTTTATTTTTTCGAGAAACCAGCTTTTGGTTTTCCTGATTTTTTTTGTATTGTGTGTTCTTATCTACTCCATTGATTTCTGCTCTGATTTTATTAATTCCCTGTCTTCTACTGGCTTTGGTGTTAGACTGTTCCTGTTTTTCAAGGGCTTTGAGCTGTGTCATTAGGTTATTTATTTGGTGATTTTCTGTTCTTCTTATGTGAGCACTTAGTGCTATGAATTTTCCTCTTAGTACTACCTTCAGGGTTTCCCGAAATTTTGATATGTTGTGTATCTGTTTTCATTCGTTTTTAGGAATTTCTTAATTTCTCCCTTTACTTCTTCTATGACCCATTTCTTGTTCACTAGTGTGGTGTTCAGTCTCCATGTGTTTATGTGGTTACTCTGAGTCTTCATGTAATTGAATTTTAGTTTTATTCCATTGTGGTCTGAAAAGATGCATGGGATTATGTCACATTTTTGAATTTTCAGTACTCGCTTTGTGCCCCAGGATGTGGTCTATTTTGCAAAAGGTCCTGTGAGTAGATAGAAAAATGTGAATTCAGATGTAGGGTGGCATGTTCTATTTGTTTCTAATAAGTCCATTTTGCTTATGATGTTCTTTAGTTCTGAGGCCTCTTTACTGACCTTTTATCTAGAAAATCTGTCTCCTGGTGTGAGAGGAGTGTTTAAGTCTCCCAATATTATCATATTGGGATCCATGTGTGTCTTAATGTCAGGAAGACTTTGTTTTATGAAAAGTGGTTGCCCCTATGTTTGTGGCATAAATGTTGACTATTGTTATTTCTTCTTGCTAAATTGTTCCTTTTACCGGTAAAAATGACCTGCTTTGTCTCTTTTGATAAGTTCAGGCTGAAATCTAATTTATCTGATATCATAATTGCTACTCCTGCTTGTCTTTGAGTTCCATTGGCATAGATTACCTTGCTCCAGCCCTTCCCCTTTAGTTTGTGAGTATCTTTACTGTAAGGTGTGTTTCTTGCAGGCAGCTTATAGATGGATTAAGGTTTTTAATCAATTTTGCCACCTTATATCTTTTATTGGGGAATTGAGGCCAGTGTGATTATTGAGAAATGATTTCTAATACCTAATATTTTGAATTTTAACCTCTTTTTAATGTAGTGTTTGTTCTTTTTTGTAGAATTATTTGATGGAAATCATTGTTTCTCTGCTTCTGGCATTTATTTATTAATTCTTTGTTATTCATCTCTTTGAGTATTTTCTCTAATGATGGTTTGAAAGACAAATTATTTCAACTTGTATTTTTTGTGGAAGGTTTTAATTTCCCCATTAAATTTGAGATATTTTTTGCTGAGTAGAATAATCTTGGCTGAAAGTTGTTTTCTTTCAGAGTTTGGAATATGCTGCTCCAGTCTTTCCCGGCTTTCTTGACTTGGTTTGGGAAGTCTGGAGTGATTCTTCTTGGTTTGCCTCTGAATGTCACTTGATTTTTCCATTCGTTGCTTTAAGATTCTCTCCTTGGCCTCTACATTTTTCAATTTAATTATTATGTGGAATGGTGAACCTTTTCTCTGATCTTGTCTAATGGGCATTTAATATGATTCCTGTACCTGTGTGTTGACCTCTTTTTCTATGTTTGGAAACTTTTTCTGATATTACTCCTCTGACAAGATTACTGATTCCTTTGGTTTCAGCTTCTATTTCCTTTTCTATGCCTATTATTATTAGGTTAACTCTTTTAAAATTGGCCCATACCTCTTCAGTGTCCAATTCATGCTGTTAAATTGTTTTTTTTCCTAAATTCTATTCTATTCATTCATTCATTTTTGGAGTGGTCATCCTGTAAGAGTGAGATTCTATTTTCCATGTGGTCTAGTTTACTGTTTATAGTTTGTATTGATGCTTTCATTTCAATTATTGCATCCTTCACTTACCTCACAGCTTCTTTCTGATTCCTGTTCAGGATGTCATGTTCTTTGTTTATTTGTTCCTTTATTCTTTTCAGGCTTTCTCTAAATACTTTTCAGAAATCCTGTATCACGTCTACAATTAAAGTTCTGAAGTGCCCTTCTGGCAATCTCTGCAATTCTGTGTTGGCAGGTTCTGTTATTGTGGGGTTGTGGGAACTCATTCTTTCCTTGGTATTCTTCCTTCTCGTGGTTTCATGTTTCTTAAGTTTTCTTCAGTTTACATCTTTGTTCCTTTTGATAACTTTCTCTCACTCTGTAGGTGTCAGCTGGTATATGCAAGGGCAGGTTGTGTTGTATTCATGGTGTAGGTTGAGTGAGGAGTTAGGAGCTGGAGTAGTGGATGCAAGAATAGGGCAAAGTAGCATATAGTATTGAGTAGAATGAGATTTTGAGTGTAGTAATGTAATATACAGTAGAGATTATAGACAGTGAATATATAGATTTCTAGTAACCACTGTATTTACGTATAATGATATGAAATGGATTTAATACAAGACCAAGGAAAGGAAAGAGAAGAAAAGAAAAGAAAAGAAAAAAGAAAAAGAAAATGGATGGAGAGAATAGATAGGAAAGATGGAAGAAGCTTGTAAAATGGGTGGGGACGGGAGCAAACAAGCACACACACACAAACAAAAATACAAAACAACAACAACAACAACACTCAGCCATACAGAGATATGAATACTGAACAGGCTTGGCCTCTGTAGCCCTACTGGGTCTGCATGGATACTTTCAGCCATTTAAGATCCACTTTCTCTATTAGGTTCTTAAGCATGTTTCAAGCACTCTTATTTGCTCAATAACTTATAGCAATAATATCTGTTTGCAGCCTCACTTTTGGTCTCCTTCAATGATTGGGACACTGGCCTGGCGTTTCTTTCTGTCTGTGCAGGTGCTGAGTGCCACTGTTGCTTCTTCTACTGCAGCCTGGATTTCTAAGTTCTCCACAGGGCCTGTCCCTGAGTCTCTCTCTGTCTATGCAGGTGTCAGGTATCACTAGGGCCAGATCCAGTGTAAGCGTTGGTCTCCATGCTTTCCACAGACCCTAAGCCTGTGACTCTCCCTGCCTACGTAGGTCGTGGGTGCTGTTGGAACCAGATTCAGTGTATATGCAGAGGGTCCATGTTCTCCACAGATAGGCCTGGCTTGGTCTGACTTCTCCCCAGTCACTATGACTGGGCAGCCTGTGGCACTCTCTGGAGGTCCTATTAGGGTGCTGCGCCCTATGGACTGTAGGCCACTTTGCCTGATTGACCCTGGGGGCTGTCTGCTAATCCATGCTTCTGCTGTGTCTGACAGAAGACTCCATTCCTGCCTTCACCAGGGTGAACTGCAAAGCCTCAGACCCAGGGAGTCTATCGTTTGCCACAAGAGTAACTGCAGCCACACTGGGCGATCTTCTGCAGGGATGTCTAGTTCACTTACAATCTTGTTGATCTCCTTCCCAGGCCTCTGGAGGAGAAGGTGTGCTCAAGAGCTGGTGCTGCAGATTCTAGCCGTATGTCCAGGCAGTTGGATCTCTGTGGAATGTGGAGTGAGGTGCTGTCCTTTTAAAATTCTGATGAGCTGTATCCACTTACTTCACATCAAGTCATTGGTTTATTTGTGTGTGTGTGTGGGGGGGTCTCTGGAGGCTGCAGTGCCAGCAGTCCCTGCAAGCTTAGGTGCCACTGCAGCCCCCACAGCAGCATCCATTCCCTAGGGGGATGCAGGTGGTGTACTTTGATGTTCTCTCTTCTGTATTCTGGCTTTGTTTCCACTGCCTTGCACTTTTTCATTGCTTTGTTAAATTTTTTGCTGCTTTTTTCTCAAGACACTGCCTTCATGGCGATTGAATTCTGAGTGTCAGTGCAACTGAGATGTTTTGCTTCTCTCAATTGCCATCTTCCCGGAAGTCTGTCTTTGCGTCTTACTGATTCATTTTCTCAACCATAAGATAATATGTAATCGGTACTCAGAGATGTTAATCAAAATGTATGAACTTTCAAATATAAGATGAACAAGTTCTGAGGTTCTAGTATACAGCATGGGTGATGATAGATATGATGTTTAACTTGATTGTAATCTATTCAAATATCAAATTAATGCTTTATACAACTTGAATATATACATTTTTTCAAACATTTTAAAATTAAATTTAAAAAGGTTTCCAATTTCCTTTTTCATCTTTTCTCTTAATGTCGTTCACATTTATTCCTTTCTCCCCATTGCTGCTATTACCACATATCACAGTATGCTCTGAATACTTAAATAAGTTCTTAAATCAATGAGATTTTAACTTTTTTACTGCTCTAACATAACTGAGGGATATGATTCTTATCAGCTCATCAATAATGTGGTTACCTGTGGTGATCATTGTACTCTCCACATGTATGAGGGAAAGAAATTTTCAGAATCTAAAGATGCATTTCTAAGCAAGCAACTAGGCCTCACAAGATTCTGTTACACTACCATAGGCAGTTGCTCATATCTCACATTGAAGAAAAGGGCTGCTAATGATTTCTACATATCTTGAAAATCACAGGGACTCCAAGGTGATCTCAATACAAGTTTCTAAGAAGGTTGGGGAGAAATTGGAAAATGACATTCATTGATTACTAAGGTTAGCCCTTCTTGGGATTTGCTCCAGAAACAAGACTGGCATACAGTGAATATAACCAAGGGGGGGAATAAAAGAGTCTCTGTGTAGGCTCTAAAATCCTTAAGATCCCCATGGAAGTTCTCATGTTTGAAGAGCACTTCAGACTATTGTACTCAAGTAGTGGTTTGTTCCATTTAATTTTCATCAACTTGTCACACTTGAAATCACTCAACCCATAAATATGTATGAGTATGTAGCATGATGTCACACATTATGAGGAGTACAATAATGTACAAAACAGTTCCTATCAACAAAGAATGTACAATATAGTCAATAGACAAGGGATTCCTATGAAATAATTACTAGAAAATCCAAAGCTCTGAAAGAAGACAAGCAGTGGGAACCTGACAGTGCCAACAACTACCAAGACCTAGCACTATACATTTTGTGGCCAGAGACACCTGGATTTGAATTCTGATTTGCCAAGTATTCATGTCATGAATTTGCCAGTCTTGCTCCTGAAACAAATCCCAAGGAGGGCTAACCTTAGTATTCAATGAATGTCATTTTCCAATTTCTCCACAAGTTTAATAGAAACTTGTATTAAGATCATCATGGAATCTCTGTGATCTTCAAGATATGTAGAAATCATTAGCAGTCATTTACTTCAGTTATATGCGTCTCTTTATACTTTCAGTGATCATCATAGTGGTAGTTACATAGCAAACACTCAATAAAAGTTTGTTGAAGCCATACATATGAAACACACCTGTAATCTCAGTACTTGGAAGTCTGAGTCAGGAGGACCACAGGTTTGAGGCTAGCCTCAAGCAACTTAGAGAAACCTGTTTCAAAATAAAATAAGAATAAAAAGGGCTGGATGTGTAGCTCAGAGGTAGAATGTCCCTGGGTTCAATCCCTAGTACAACACATACAAGAATATTTATTCAATGATATTTAATAGGTACATTTCTTGCTATTAGAGGAAGTATAGGAGAATGGCTGAGAGTATATTCTATACCCATACTGCCAGAGTTCATGTATAAGTTCTAGCATTTATCTGTTCTATGACCTTAAGAAATCAATTTACTATTATGTATCTCAGTTACTGACCTCTAAAATGGTAAGAGTAATAGCAACTACATCTTATTTTTTGTATATATTAGCTAAAGTAAATTAATTATATATTAATATAATAAATATAGTTCCTGGAAGATAGCAGGTACCTGTTCTTATTAGTTTTTCCTTTATCTTCAGAAAACATCTCTGACTTTCACTACTTGTTCATTTCTTCCATATCACATGCAACTTATAAAAATGTGACCAATTTTTATATATACTACCTTCCAATTATGTCGTATGTAGCCTGTCTCTCACTGAGCTATTTTGTGAGTGTGCTGAATCTTTAATATCTGTAATTACTATAGAATCAACTGCTGAAAAGCAGTGTGAATGTTCAGCTTAAAGTTGTGTCTTTAGGAAAACGACAGAAAAATGATAAAATGAAATTGATTTGCATTATTCATGTATCATCTTTAATGATGTTCCATTTATTTGGTTTAGTAAATTCAGAGTAAGGTTGATATGTTGTCCAGATATTTTAGAGATTTTTCTAACTTTAACTAAACCATTCTTTAAATCTTCCTTTGCAGCTGGCACTTGAAACCAGTCTAATGCATTAGTTGATGAGTATTAGACTAAGTAATTTTTCTAACTGAAGAACTCCAAAAGGGTCCTGTATTAAATGAAAAATTTCTCTTTTTTAAGTGAGAAGTTTGAGTGATAGATACCAGATATGTGCTCACTATATTTTCCTTCCCGATTTTGAAGAACTAATGTGATACTTCTCTCATTACTTCTTCTTGTGATGTTCTCAATAGAAATTTGAGCAACTCAGCAATCGAGAAGGCAAAAAGTGTGATTTAACTGTTATTAATGGCTCTTAAGTTGCTCTGAAAAACCCTATTGTGACAATGTCAGTGACAGATGATGGTAAGAATAACTTCTGGCTTCTTGAAGAAAGAATAAAGGTATTTAATCCTATCAGTATATTATCTCATTTGAGCATCAAATTTTCACTAGAATAGGATTGATGATAATAATAGATAATGCAGATAAATATTGAGCAGCATAGCATGATTGTTAAACCTATAAGCTTTGGGGCCAGCCTGTCTAGAGAAACCCCAGATTTACCATTATTTGTGTGGCCTTTGGAAAACTACTTAACCTCTCTGTGACTCAGTTTCTACATTTGTATATAAGTTAGTAAGTGTAAATAATTTGCAAGAATACTTAGCATATAGAAACTGTGCAGTAAACGCTACTGTTACTACTCAAGGGTGA
This sequence comes from Graphiurus murinus, assembly GCA_004027655.1. Classification (NCBI taxonomy): domain Eukaryota; kingdom Metazoa; phylum Chordata; class Mammalia; order Rodentia; family Gliridae; genus Graphiurus; species Graphiurus murinus. Next base: position 43,956 of record PVLC010005183.1, read on the forward strand.
TGTGTAGAGCTTTATTGATGAGAGGATATTATATATACAGAATTTTCTCTTTTTTTTGTGATACCAGGGATTAAAGGCGGGGACATTCTACCTCCAAGCCATACTCTATTCCTACTTTTTATTCTTTGTTTTGAAACAGGGTCTCATTGAGCTTTGGAGGGCCTCACTAAGTAGCTGAGGCTGCTCTCCTCCTGTCTCAGCCACCTAAGTACTGAGATTACAAATGTATGCCATCACACCCAGCTTATCTAGAGAACTTTCTAAGCAAGATTCTGACAATCTCTTAGTTCTTAGCTAGTGCTGTATTAGAATATACATGTAGGCATAATCTGGTTGTACTTCATCTATGCAATAGGAGGATCCAATTTCTCAATAGAATGTGGCAGTTAAAATGAGACTGCAGATGATTTTTCTCTATGAATATTTTAATATTTTTCCTACCTCACCTCACTAGGAGATGTTTGCCAGAGACTGCTTTGGAAAAAATGCACTCTGAAATCTCACTTTAACTGTAAACATTAACAATAGAATAACACAGTAGAAGGGGCATAGATTTGACCTCAATTTCTAGTAATATTGCAGACTAGATAATCTGACACTCTATGAAACAAGGGGATTTTGTTTGTTTTTCTCATTGTATTTCTAGCACTTAGGACAGAGTCTTACAAAAAGTACATGCTCAGGAAACATATATTAAATCAATAACTATTTGATTATCTTCTAGTTATCTACTTTAGAAGACTATAAACCTTTTATATTTCTTTTCCTAATATAGGTTTATTGATGCATTGTAATCATATATCATAATGAAATTCATAATAATAATATACATGCACATAACACTTGGTGTATTTCCCTCTGGATCCTACCCTATTCACTATACTTCCTCATACATATTGATGAGATTAATATTGATAAACTTATATACATACATAGAATTATTTGAACTGTTTTCTTAATCAAATATCTTTCCCCTGCATTTCCCTCCATTAATCCCCTTCCACTCTTACTGGAATCTCTTCTCATTTATCTCATGTCTCTTTTGTTTCCCAATTTCTATTTTCCACATATAAGAGAAAACACATGACCCTTCACTGGCTAATCTTACTTAAGATGATATTCTCTAATTTCATCCATTTTCCTACAATGACATCAATTTTGTCCTTCTTTATTGCTGAGTAAAATTCCATTGTGTTTATATACCACATTTTCTTTATCCATTCATCTGTTGACAGATATCTAGGCTGGTTCCACAATTTGGCTATTGTGAATTGGGCTGCTAACTTCAGTTAGACTGTTTATTAATAATATAAGCAGTAATAAATGCTGGCAAGGATGTGAGTCTTATATGGAACTCTTGTACACTGTTGATGGGAATGCAAATTAGTACAGCTGCTATAGAGTTTAGCATGGAGATTCCTCAAAAGACTAGGGATAGAATCACCATGTGGATCGGCTATACAACTCCTCCATATCTTTTCAAAGGAATTGTAGTCAGAATATTATAGTGATAAATGCATGTCAATGTTTATAGCAGTCTATAAACTTTTAAATTATTTTTCCTTTGCCATTTCATCCTCAGTGCCTTGAAGAATATTTAGGATATAGTAGATGCTCAATACATATGTGTTAAATTTAACATAGTTATACCCATAAATAAATGTATTATATTGACTTCTGATTTCCTTTTAACATTGCTGAACCCTATCTGAAATGATAGGCTCTCCAGAGAAGCCTAAGAAATTGAGATGAAACTTACAAAGATTTCTTTTTAACCAGTTTGCAAAATATGATTAATTTTCACCCCACCTTTGGCATCCTTTTGATTTCTCCTACTAAAATTAGTCATTTCCCAAGTCAGAAAGATTTTATTTTTGGATCCACCCACTTCTTTCTATTCCTACATACATTCTCCTACTACAAGCCCTTATTGCCTTTTCTCTGGACTATTACATAAATTTAACACAATTCCCTGCCTCCTGCTTTTTTTTTATCTTTTAGCCCTCAACATACAGGATGCACAGGATGTCAGCTTAATCTTCTAGGAGTTTATATTTGATAATATTGTTTATTTAAAAAAACCTGCAAGATTTAGGCCCTGTTTTAACCCTGTTTACTAAATTAAGCATAGAATTCTTATAGCAGCATTCAAAGATTTCATTGGCACTGTGTTAGTCATCTTTCTGTCACTAAAACAAAATGCCTGACATAATCAACTTATATAGCTAGATTTATTTTGGTTCACAATTTCAGATGTTCCAGTCCATGTTTGGCTGCTTCTGTTACTTTGGACCTATGGTAAGGCAGCATATCATGGTGGGAGCTCATATCTGAACAAACTTACTCATCTTGTGGCCAGGAAGTAAAAAAGAAGAGGAAAAGACTAGGGTTCCAAGATCCTCCACCAGGGCAAGTTCTAATGAGCTAAGGACTTCCCACTGGGCCCCACCTCTGAAAAATCCCACCACCTCCCAACATCGCCACCCTGGGGACTAAGCTGTTAACACATAGGCCTTTGAGAAACATTCAAGGTTCAAGTAGGTAGTCTGCCATTATAATTTTCTTTTTTTTTTTTTTTTTTTTGCGGTACTACGGATTGAACTCAGGGGCATTCTACCTCCGAGCTACACCCCCAGCCCTATTTTTTATTCTTTATTTTGAAACCGAGTCTCACTAAGTTGCAGAGTGCCTCACTAGGTAGCTGAGGCTGGCCGCGAACCTGGATCCTCCGGTCTCAGCCTCCCGAATGCTGGGATTACAAGCGTGCGCCACCACGCCCGGCTTCCATTATAATTTTCTAACTTTAATTTTTATTATTCACCTCATAAACCCTATTATTCTTCCAAATCAAGTGCTTTTTAAAATGTGCTTTTATTGGTAAATTATAGTCTCACATCATAATGTGAATTTTATTGACAATGACATACATGCACATAGCACTTGGTCCACCCCTCACCTCCCTGTGTCCTCCTTCCCATACAGAAGACTGAGACTGATATTGGGATTTTCACATATGTACACACAGTCGATGTTAGTATTTCCAATAATGGACCTCAGTCTTCCCCCTCCCCTTACCTTGGACCACTTCCTTGGCTCCATTGAGGTTTCTCCTCCATTATTTGAAGTCCCTCTGGTATCTCAGTTACTCCCTACCTTGCCCATATTAAAGAAAACATATGCCCCTTCACTTTCTGTGATTGGCTAATCTCACTTAACATAATGTTCTCCAGGTCTTTCCATTTTCTTGCAAATGACGTTATTTTATTCTTCTTTATTGCTGAGTAGAATTCCATTGTATGTATTTCCCATAATTTTGTAAACTATTCATCTGTTGATGGACACCTGGCTTGGTTCCACAATTTGGCTATTCTGAATTGTGCTCCGATGAATATAGGTATGCTATGCGTATGCATATATTACTGTAGTTTTCTGGTTTCAACCTCTTTGGAAAGATACCCAGCAGTCGTATAGTTGGATCATATGGTGGATTCATTCCCAGTATCCTAAGGAATCTCCACACTGATCTCTATAGTGACTGAACTAGTTTGCAATCCCAACAACAGTGTAGAAGAGTTCATATTTCCCTACAACCTCACCAACATTTATTGTCTTTTGACTTTTTGATGATTGCCATTCTGATTGGGATTAGATGGTATCTCGGTAAAGTTTGATTTGCATCTCCCTTGTTGATAATGATGTTGAACATTTTTTCATGTATCTATTGCCCATTTGTATCTCTTCTTTTGTGAAGTGTCTGTTCAATTCATTTGCCCATTTCTTGATTGGGTTATTTGTTTTTCTAGTGTAAAGTCTTTTACATTCTTTGTATATTCTAGATATTAATTACATGTCATTGATGAATATAGATGCAACAATTCTAAACAGAATACTAGTCATGTGCATTCAAAACTATATCAAGAGAATTGTACACCATGAACAAGTTGGTTTCATTTCAGGAAAGCAAATCTCATTCAACATACACAAATCAATACATGTTTTTCACCACATAAATAGAACTAAGAACAAAAGTCATAATCATATCAACAGACGATGAAAAAGCATTTGACAAAATCCAAGACCCATTCATGTTAAAAACATTGCAGAAAATAGGAATAGAAAGAATGTATCTCAATAACATTAAGGCAATGAAAAGCCAACATCATATTGAATGGGGGAAAAACTGAGAAATACCCTTTAAAATCAGGAACAAGATAAGGTGTCCACTCTTTTTCAATATAGTCCTTGAGACTCTTGCCAGAGCAATAAGATATGAGAAAGATATCAAAGTAATCCACATAAGAAAAGAAGAAATAAAATTATCTTTATTTGCAGATGACACGATCCTATTTGTAGAAGAATCAAAAACTCAACCAAAAGACTACTAGAGCTGATTAACAAATTCAACAAAATAACAAGATAAAAAAAAACAACCTAAAAAAATTGGCACCTTTTCTATATGTCAATCATGAATCCATGGAGAAAGAAATACAGAAAACAATTCCATTCACAATAACCTCAAAACCAACAAAATATCTAGGAATAAACCTAACCAAAGAGGTAAATGACCTCTACAATGAAAATTACAAAACATTAAAGAAAGAAATTTTAGAAGATCTTGAAAGATGGAAAGATCTCCCTTGCTCATGGATAGGCACAATAAATATCATCAAAATGGCCATTATACCAAAAATGATCTACAGAATGAATGCAATCTCTATCAAAATACCAATGTCATTCTTCATAGACCTAGAAAAAAATCAGTCATAAATTTCATACGGAGAAACAAAAGAACCAGAATAGCCAAAACAATTCTCAGCAATAAGAACTATGCAGGAAGTATCACAATTCCTAACTTCAAATTATACTACAGATCTATAGTAATTAAAACAGCATGACTGTGCTTTTGGTTTTTAATGAACTGTCTTCCCACAGTAATACACTCTTTTCCATGTTGTCTAGCCTTCCAGAGTTGGTTTCTATTGCTGTTTTCAATTCATTTATCGACTCCTTCTTTTCATTCAAAGCCTCTTTCTGGTTCTTTCTCAAAGCCTCAATTTTCTCCTTCACTTCATGTACACTTTCATTGGGGCCTTTCATCATATTGAAGAACAAAATTCAGAATTCTTCTTGAATTTCTTGCAGATTAGTATTGGTGATCTCCCTTGTTGTTGAATTATGGGAGCTTATTATTTCCTCACTCTTCCTTGTTCCCATATTTTCAGAGTTCTTAGGTTTGTGTTTCTGTTGTCTTGATATCTTCTTGCTCTTTTTCTGTGAGTCCTGTGTTTATTTGTTATCCTTTCATAATAAGGTCTATGCTGGGGGTATGTATTTGCCTCTACCAATCTGACTCAGATAATCAAACTTGTTTTTGTCCCCCAAAGCCTCTTTAACTACATATAGTTCTTAGTGCAAGGAAACAGGAGTCTCTGATTGGCTGCAGGCCACTGTGCTCTCCTGGCCCAAACTCCACAGGGCCTGAGACTATGTTCTAGAGTGAGCAAAGCCAGCATTTGTTATGTTCCAAACTTATGTCCTGGCTCACTGAGCTTTTATGGCTGCTGGGACACTATTCCAGTTGTATTTGTTACAGTCACATGAGGTACGTTCAGTCATTAGCACACATGCATGCCAAGTACAAACTCTGCTAGAGGAGAGAGTATTGAACTCCCAGCTTATGTCTGGGATCAAATGATAACCTGCAGGGCCCCTGGCGTCTTGGTGTAGTCTGGTCAAGATGGCACTGCTGCCACTCTCTGCCCAAAGCCCAAGGTCTTGCAGGGAGAGATTCCACAATTCCAGGCTAGGGGCTTGGGTGGCTCTGTTCCTTAGCCCTAGGGACACCACCCTTGTCCTTCATGACCATACTTCTGGGGTTCCTTGCTGGCCTCCGGTGCTGGTGCTTGTAGCACCCAGACATGGCCAGCCAGGAGCATGTTCTCTGATTTTGGAGCTGCAACTTGGTCAACTGAGCTATTTCCTACAGACACCAGGGAAAGATGTCCCACAGTGATCCCCAGGGACCCTACAAGGGCTCCTCAAACTGTTGAATGCAGTTCCCTCCCAACTGCCTTTAGGGGATAATTCATGTTTCTTCTGTGTCTGATTGTAATCCCCACTCCCACCTCTGTAGGAGTGATTTGCAAACTCTCGGGCCCTTGGGAGTCTATTTCCTTGCCATGCAAGTCCGTGTGTCTGGGCACAGCCATTTCCCACTGGAACAGCTGGTTAACTTACAGTCTTGATGGGTGCTATTTGCTGCTCTGGATCACTGCTGAAAGAGATGGTTTCAGTCACAGCTGTGGTGTCTGGATTCGTGGGGTCCCTGTCCAGAGTGGAGTGAATTGCTGACTGCTTTCACCAATGGTCTGTATTCACTAGCCTCCCAATAATCCACACTTTCTTCCTAGAGGCCTCTAGGAACTACAGTATCAGCAGCTGTCAGCTCCACCACTGCCTGGCTAAGTTCTCTGTTCCCATGCATAGAGAGCTTTTGTACCCCTCTGTTCTTTTTTTCTAGTTCTGGTTCTGCTGTTTTTCAACTTTCATTTTTTTGTTGTGTTTTTCTCTGCTTTTCTTCCCTTTTTGAAATGCAGACTTCCTGGTGACTTAGTTCTGATTCTCAGCACATCTCAATCCTGCTGTCTCCCTCTAAGTCACCATGTTTTCTATGGTGTTGTTGAGCCCTGCTCTGGATCTCTGGAGGTTGGGGTGGGCTTGGCCACCACTGCCCCAGGTTCTGTCCAGGTGTCTGGGCAGTTGGATCTTTGTGAAGCATGGAGTGAGGTGTTGACTGTTTACAATGTCAATCAGCTGTGACAGCCGTCCAGCCTCCATCTGATCTGGCCAAGATAGTGCAGCCACGGCCCCCAAGACCACAGCCATTCCCTAAGGGAGGTCCTTTGCTGTTCTCTGTTCTGTCTTCTGGCTTTGTTTCTGCCACCTTTCAATTTTTCATTGCTTTGTTCAATTTTTTGCTCCTTCTTTTCTTTTGTCAAGATGCTGCCTTCACATTTATTCAGTTTCTTGTGTCAGCATGACTGAGATGTGCTCCTTCACTCAGTTGCTATCTTTCCAGAAGTCCCAAATCAAGTACTTTTGTATCTCAGGCACACCCATTATGCTATTTTTTTTCTGACTCAAATACCTTCTTTTGCATACTTGTTTGATAAATCTTTCTAACCCTATGTTCAATACAATATCTTTCACTGATGCTTTCTCTAAGAGAAATGAGACAAATGACCAAATAATAGCATTGATGATAGGTAAACTCAGATGAACTGAGCCTCACACCAAAAAGTACCACAAATGTCTATGATATGCAAAGCTCAGGGAGGGTAAGGGATGTGCCTGTCTTGTTCTCCATCACCTACCCAATTCCCAGCACAGTAGATACTAAATAAGAATGTGATAAATATTGAATGATATATAGGGGACATCATATTCCTTATCATATGTTTCTTAAAAACAGGAATTTCTTTTAAAATTTATACTCATATGTTCTATAGCCCTGTATAGTAGATGCTTTAACACTATTTGTTAAATATCGTGGAAACATAGTGTTCTGTTAACAGTTTTATTATAGGAACACTGATTATCTTTGAATTCAGTTTGCACTGGACCAGTGTCATTAACAAGATGTAGGTCTGGGGCAAAACAATGCATTGCTATTTTACTGACATATTCAGGGAGGCTGGAATCAAAGAGGCCAAACTGAAGGTTTCATAGAGTCACTTAAAATCCCCACATAAGAAGATTGCCTGGAAAACACTCAAAGCCTAAATAATCTGACCAAGTCTTTGGTAGATTATCAGTCCAATGAAACATTAGTTTTTATTATTTATCATCAGTGAATCATTTCAATTAGTGATTTATGAAGGGACTTGAAATAGCTTCATGTTGTGGTTCTGGACCTTTACCTTAGAGCAGACATTGTGGGGAAATGGAGAGTCCAAAGATGGAGGAGGTAAAATTTTAAATTTTGTTGATATCGGCATTGTTTGTTGCCCTCCTTCAAGTTTTCTCAGGACTGTCTTTCTCATTCTTCCATGATATTCTATACTGGGCAGCAGATGCTCAATGATGTGGGACTTCCCCTACACGTTCTTTCCAAACCCAGACTGACAGGGTACCAGATGCCCAGGATCTAATGTGGAACAAAATTAAATTAATGTGTTAAGTGGTTGCTTTTGGCTTTAGCTATAACATAACTTGGATTTTAATGGGCTCTTAAAAACCCAACAGAAATCTTAATCATAGGGTTTTCAAATGCCAAGGCAAGATTGGGGAGAGGAGAAAAGGAGGGGAAAAAGGAGGTTTGAGAAAGGAAATGGTTCGAATAGTGCTATATCCAAATATGAAGGTATGTATCACTACCAATTCCATTAACATATATGGGAATGGAGAAAGGAGAGTGAGGTGGGATGCAGAGGGAAATACACTAAAAGATGTATGCATGTATATTTTTATCATTTTGATTCTTACAATGATGTATAATTACAATACACCAATAGAAATATTAAAATAAAAATTATAATTAATTAATTAAAAAGAAAAAGTTATGAGACTATAGAGTGTCCCATCTGACCCCAATTTCCTTGAGGACCAAATGTAGTTATATTAGCCAAGATTCTCAGGAGAAAACTTGACATGTTCACTTGTCATTGGATTATTTAGGGAATATCTTTAAAGTACTTAGAACTCATCAAAGACAAGTACTATTACTTGGAACTAGAGGTAGTAGCTTGAAAGTAATAAAGTAAAAAATAGTACTTTATCCAGCAGATGGTAAACACATGGAACCCATTACCTTAGAAAGTGATGCAGGCTGAAAATAGAAAAAAGATCATGAAGGGCTGAGAAAGATTCAAGGGAAAGGTACATAGGTAGTAGGCTTAGCCCTCAATTCTTAAGAGGATGCCATGGGTGATGACTGTTAAATTCTCTTATAGGATTTCATTTGGGTAGATAATAAGACTGATAATAGCATTTCATATATTCGTGTGTGTGTGTGTGTATGTGTGTGTGTGTGTGTGTGTGTGTGTGTGTGTGTGTGTGTGATTGAATCTAGGGTACCATGCATGTTAGGCAAGCACTTGATTACTGAGCTATATCCCTAGCCCTCTCATCTCAATTCTTTGGGAAGCTTAATTCCTTCTCTTCATCTCCAATTTGTACAATATTTGTACAATATTTTCTCCTACATCTAAATAAAGAATTATCTTGAATACTTTATCTTTCCACCAGTTCCAGAATTCTGAGTACTGAGAGCTACACTGTCCAATGGAAGCTAATAAACTGGCAGCTGGGCCTGAAGTCCAAGTCTGACTTATGCATTTGCTGCTTGGCTAGACTGTATCCCATCAACTCTTTATTTTTCCAACTAAAATTCATGTTCTCATCCTTATGATATTCCACAAGGAACAAATGACATTCCTTGTGGAAAAATACTGGCATGCATCATGTTGGAATCTCCATAGATTCAACTCGAACATTTTTTCCTATTTACTGCTTGGCTATCTCTTCTTATTTACTTCCCCATCTTTCCATTTCCTTTCTGAAAATTGCATACTGTAAGAAATAATAGTGCATTATTGATTGATTTCTTAAAGTGAACCACATAAAAATAAGTAAAAAACCGTTTTTCTTATAGGTCTCCCTATGAGAAAAATTTGGAGAGAAGACTAGGCAAAATAAAAATCCTCTTGGCAACAACCAGAAACAGTGTTTGATAGCAGAAAAGGTGCATATTTTAAAGAATATTACAACTCCCTCATCTTTAAACCTAGTCCAACCTATAATTTGCTCAATACTCTGTCTAAAACTAGGGAATAAAAGTTTATATTTGTCAACTTCATCTGTTTGCCTATATTTATCTGTATTTTCAATACCTACTCAAACATACCATATTACTCCAAAATGGAAAATGGATATTCCACCCACAAATCTATTTCAACAATTATTTTCTAGACTAGTGTGCTATGGGATGCTATTATAGAAGATTTTAAAATGTATTCTATAAGTATAAAAGTCTCTAGTAATCAAATGTGCTTGAGAACTACTGAATTAAAAATGCTCATCAGATTTCTTTAAGACGGGATGTCAGTCTTGTTGTAAATGGAATTAAGCCACTTTCTTGTTCAAACTCTACATGAGCTGGCCTCTACTTTTCTTTTCAACATCATCTGGTATCTTTCTTCTCCTTGTATCAACCTACTCCAACCATACTGACTCTCTTGATCTTTTTTTGAACACACTAAATTATTTCCTGCCTCAAGACATTTCCAATATTCTTTGCTCTCTAGGCTTAATTTCCCCATTGCTATTACAATAAAATAGACAATAAGTTTTAGATCAAAATATCACTTTTCTAAAAAGATCTTCCCTGATGATTCTATTTGAAATGGTTCTAACTCATTCTTCTGCCATGCTCAGTCTCATCCCCCCTGTTTCCTTTAGCTCAAAGCATTAACTTTTATTTAACATTATCTCATTTTTTTATTCATTGACTTGTATATTTCCTCATTCCCCAACTACTAGGATGCTAGAACCATGAAGACAAAAACTATTTGCTGTTATCATTCTAACTTCAAGACTTTGAAATAATATCTAAAACAAAGTGAGTGCTTGATAAACATTTTCTTAAGTTGAAATTGTAAGTGATGGAAATTTTGAATAACTGAATTTATTAAATCGATTGAAATTATAAATGTTTACTTTCATAGAAAATATTACATAAAAATTCCTAAAATTTCTTTGCATATTCTACCTCTTCTCCCTAACAAATATTTGATTAACTTTGAACTTGTGGTCTGTAGCACCCAAGCTGGAAATGATGATGTAAGTTTTTTCTAGGATTTTCTTTTCAATTTGTGTGGTTAATAATTCTCATAAAATTAATAGAGAATTAAACAATTTTCACCCCAAATCTGCTATGTTTTATATTCAAGAATCAAAGCCAGCTATTTATTTCCTTTCTTCCCATTCTTTCACCCAATCAAGTGCTCACATAAAGTTTATCTGTGGAAAGATATAAAAAGGATAAAAAGAAAAAATGATAAAAAGAAATAGCAATAAATATTTTTATGGTTATGATAGAGTAACAAACCCTATTAGGGACAAGGAAATAAAGACAGAAGAGTCACTTGACTTTCTCAAAATGTCAGTAAGATTAAATAGCAGTGAAGAACATGCCTACCTGCAGGGAAATGGGAAACAACTTTTGCTATGAGAAATAGCAGCTAGCACACCAAGAGTCAGAAGGTGGCTAGACAGATGCATGGTCCAATGTGATAATTATGTGTCTGCTTGGAATATAAACTTTCTTGTCTTCTGCTTCATTTTCCTTCCCAGTGAATGGACTTAATGGGCTTTTTTTCCCTTTTTTTACATTTTTAGTTAGGTTTTCTGCCAAGGATGTCCATTAAATGTGGAATTCTGGAGGTTGACTTTTAATTATTATATGCAAGCAGCCTTCTTAGTCATAGGTCAGATTAATTCCATTTAATTTGTTCAATAACAAGCAAAGGCATATAATAGTGATGGACTATGGGATTTAGCACTAGAATTGTGGATTCAAAATTATAGTTCTATCACTTATTGGTTGTGGGATCTTAGGCAATTGAAAACATTTCTCAGTGTTTCAGCTTCCTGATCTACAAAGTCTACATAGATATAGTACCTATTTCATAGAATTCTTATGAAAGTAAAATGTGCTTCTACATGCAAAATCCTTAAGACAATATCTAAGGACTTTAAAGTAGTGTCTCATAATTGTTCAATAAGCATTAGCTCTTATAATTTGAATGATTGGAATGTGAGCTGGATGATGATAGTGTTAGGTGGTTCCATAACTCGTGGAATAACTCCAATATTATACTAATGGGTGTATGTCAATAAGCAGGGAAGTTTCTAATGATATTATGTTCATATATCATAATATCAGCATAATATCATTAGAAATATCAATGAATTGGCTGAAAATGGAGACAGAATGCCTACTAACTCTATATATTAAACGTTTTTTATACTGTGGAAAGATAAGATTATAATAATATTAGGACAGTTAAAAGGTATGAATATCAATTCCTTATTGTTGAGTATTAGATACAGTATGTTTTCTGAGATTGGATTTGGAGGTATCAGATTTAAACTAAATCTGCTATAAGATATAATTATATGGTAATTTCTTGAGCATTTTATCATATATTGTATCATATAATACTTATTTTTATACTAAACTTATGAGGTAATTACATCAGGTATTTTACCACAATTTAACAGAAAAAAGTAATAGCTAACATTTCTTTGTGCTTATTATGTGCCGTAGACCTTGTGCATATAAATTCTCTTACATTTTACCACATTGATGAATCTTGTTATCAGTTACAGAGGCACAGAAGTTTAAGATGTTCAGTTCATACATTTAATAATTAGAAAGACATGGTTTGATTTCTATCAGTTTGAGCTCCATTCCATACTCTTTACTGTTGCTTTGTGTTGCCTTTCACTTTTGTACCTTTCTCCAGAGGAGGGGACTATATTTCCAATAGATCAAGTAATTTTCTCAAGAATATTGAGTTAAAAAGTCATAGTTAGGATCTGAATTCTGACTAGACTAGTTCTTTTTCCACCACCTGTGATGTTTATCTTATCAGATAAAAATTTGGACCTTTCAGAGCCATTCAATTGTAAGACCAGTGTCAGAGGCTAGAACCCTAACTGTGAGACAATCTTTGGAGGAAGTGCCTACATAGAGTATGAAAGAAAATTACATAGTCTTCAAGGTTGATTCCCATTCAAGATTTTATAAGTCTATGGATGTAATATTTCAGGAAGAGTAGAAGTATTCAGCTGAGGAACAGAGCACAGTATTGAAGGAAGGTTTGTACCACAACAAGGAAATGCTTTTCAAAGTGTGGTCCTCAGATTATCTGTGCCATAATAATCTGAGGAATTTATTCAATTGAAGCTTCTAGGCTTGTCAGGCTTAATGGATTGATTTCTGGGGTAGAACAGAAATGCCAAGTGCTCTTTGTTGACAGAAAAATTGAAAACCACTTACTGAGAGTTGGCCAGGGCTAGATTAGCAAGAAACCATACTAAGAAAAAAATGAATAAATAAATATTTTAAGGAAGAGTGGTATGAAATGATTTTGTAAGTAGGCACTTCACCCTGGTTATAATGAGAAGGCAGATAAGAAAAAAGTAAAAATAAAGGTGGGAGGAAAGGTAGGTATCTACTTTAACAATTAGGCAGGACACATTTCCAGTTCCAGGACAGGAGATACAGACATGATTTGGATGGTCTCAGAATGGTTTATTTTCTGTCCTTTCAGTGACCTCCTTCTTGCAAGGTTCTTTATCAAAGAAGTTACAAGAAACAATATCGAAATTGGAATCTAATCACTGATTAGTGTGTGTTGAACCGGACTGAATAACCCACACTATAGGACTCCGAAGTAAAACTGTGTTGGATGCTTAATGACATCTCTTCTTTATCCCCACAGCTTTATCCCAATTTTGAGATGTGTGTGCTCAGATGTGCCCACTTTGGGCAAGGATTAGGTGAAAAGTGAATGGGATAGAGAGGAGAAACCCAGATATCAAGAAAGGCCCTAAATCTATCAAACCAACTAGTTATATGGAATGGCACACAGAGAAGACAGAAAGAAGACCAGGTTTGTTACTGAGGTGGGAAGGTAGGAATAAAGTATGAAAGAAGAGGATTGCCGAGTCTACCCCAGATAGACCCTTTCTAGAAGGACAAGTGAGAGAGTGGCATGAGTGGAATCTGGAACAATAACTATACCTACTTTCATTGATGAACATACCAACTCTCCTTGTCTTATTGAGGTGCTATCATAGGCAGAAACTTGGAGAGAAAGGTGGAATTCCCTTTCAAACTGCTCTAAACAAGAAAGTTTTCATTATGCAGTGACAATATGTTCTCTAGCTCCTGGCCATAGTTGCAGAAGAAAGACTAAGGAAGAAAGCAAGAGAATAATTTTGAGGATGTGGGCAGAAGCTTTGGGGCTGGTATCTTCCTGGAGAAAAAGAAATCTGTATACTGAGGTTTCCAAAAGGTTTTTTAAAAATTTTTATTGTGTGGAATGAGAATAAGCCAACAGCAAAGCTACATGATTTATTCAACCAGAGTTTTGCAACTCTTCCACCGAAAGCAGCCACGTTTTCTTTCCTGAGGGAGCAGCCATTTGGGCACAAGCCTGGGAATCAGTGCAGCCTAATTAGCTTGTCATCACTTAGTGCCACATATTCTTGTCTTTGGCAAGAATTCATTGTGAAGGGCATCATGCAAAGCTCATGATGCTATCTTCCTTGAACTCATGCTCATAAGATGAAAGTAAGGGGCTATAGAAAACTTATTTTTAAATTGAAGTTAAGTAGTTTTTGCCACATTTTAAATGTCAGATGGAACTGTTCCACAGTACAAATCTGCCAAGTTTATGCAGGCGGCTGTTTTCAATAGGACTGTTCATGCCCTATTGTACTAATCTTTTTTAAAATGTACACCTTGCTGGAAAAGGCCAAGAACACCCACACAGGCAGTGGGCACTGTTACTCTTTTCTTGCTCCAAGTAGATGAATAGGCTCTTATTCCATTTGGTGTGTTGTACTGGTAAGCAGTATCCCAATCACTTTTTTTTCCTTTGATGGACATTAAGCCTTCCTGGGACATAGCAGGCAGTAGTCCCTGTGCTCTCCCACATGGCCATACACTCCTGCGGCCATCTGCCCATCTATCTGTCTCCCCTTTCTTACCTTCCTCTTTCCCCTCATGGGTATCAAATCCTCAGTTTAAGAGTGATATGAGCCAGGTGTGGTAGAGCACACATGTAATCCCAGTACTTGGGAGGCTGAGACAGGAGGATTGCAGTTTTGAGGACAGCCTCAGAAACCTTGCAAGAACCCATTTCAAAACAAAAAAATAAAAATTAAAATTAAAAAAAGGCTGAGAATATAGCTTGGAGGTAAAATGCTCCTGTGTTCAATCTCCAGTATCAGAAAAAAAAAATAAGAAAAAGAATGATTAGGAACTATGTGTAGTTGTGGGGATGGTCTGGTGAACTAGAAGTCCTTTTTTTTTTACCATGAATACCGAAAATCATTCACTTTAGCCAGGTGAAGCAGGTGAAGTCCAGTTACCAAAAGTGAAGTGATCTTTGAAACTATCTAAAGTCCTCAGGACTGTATGTTTCCCTTACTAAGGTAATATGCTTATTGTTTATAACTCAAAATCTGTTCAAATGACCTATGTTTAAATCCTGGCTCCTCTACTTATTATGTAACCCTGGTAAATTTACATAATCTCTCTGATACTCAGTTTTCTCATCTGTAAAATGGAGCTAATAATACCTGTCACACAGAGTTATTGTGACAATAAGATGATATGATGCATGTCAAGTGCCTGGCCAGGTGTTTTCCATAGCGTAGAGACTCATTACATGTTATATTTAGTAACAGTGAGTGTTCAATAAAATGATAGCTGTAAGCAACATTATTAATTTTATTACCTTTCAAGCACTATGTCATTATGCTGCCAATTAGTGATCACTGATTCTGTATCTATAGTCTTACACAATAAACAAATATCTGGAGCCATCCCTCTTCTGTATAAAAGATCATCTGGGAGAACATGCAGAAAGAACACAACTCTAAGTGAGTTTCTGGTGTTAAAAATTTGCAACTACTTATAAAACTAGCAATATTTTTTGGTGGTTCTGGGGTTTGAACCAAGGTACATTGTATCTCTGAGCTATACCCCAAGCCCTATTTTATTTTTATTTGGAAACAAGATCTCATTCGGTTGCTAAGAGCCTCACTAAGTTGCTAAAGCTGACCTAGAACCTGTAATCCTCCTATTTCAGCTTCCCAAGTACTGGTATTATAGGCCAGAGCTACCACACTCAGTGAAAACTAGCAATATTAAAGTACCAGACACATGGTATTGATATGATAAGATGGTAGTGTATAGAAAAGGTAAAAAAAAAAGGAAAGAAAAGGTAGATATATGCCTGTGGGTGAGGCTGCAGGTTGAGCTATGAGGTATGATCTTAAAAATAAAAATGGTTAATAATAATAATAATAATAATCATCATCATCCAAGTTGTTAGGTACCCAACATGGGTTAGATATTATTTCATTTAACCCATATAATATCCCTACAAAGTAGATTACATTAACATCCTCACAATTCAAGTGAAGGAACCAAAGTCTAAAGAAGCTAAGCAACAGTACCTAAAGGCACATGGCTGTTAAATGACAGAACTTGAATCTGAACACTGGGCTTTTCTGACTGCAGAACCAATTCTTTCACCATAATAGGCTGGCTTATGTGAGTGAAGACAGTCTGTCCCAATTTGGCAAGGGAGATGATACAAGCAAAAGCACACAGGGGCTGATGTTAGGGGCCAACAAAGGAACATTTTACAGGTATGTAGGATTTAGATGTAAAAAGAAGATACCCTGGAAAGTTAATCAGGGGTCTGGTGTGAAGGGATATGGAAGCCAAGCTAAGGAGATTGGCCTCTATCCTGCAGGTAACAGACATAGGAGATGGAAATAAATTTGCCCTGTGAGTGGTGTTTGACTAAATCTTTAAACTGGACATTGGTTTTATCTCTTCCCTAATGCCATTTATATGGTGATTTGTTTGAAGTTTCCAAGTATGTCTTATTTATGTAAGGGACCCTTGGGAAAGGGTGTATATGTGGGAGGCAAAAAGGATACTGACAGCTCAGAAACCTTTGGCCTACCAAAGAGATTTTTTTTAATGCACCAAAATGTCCTTATACCCAGTTTGGGAGATGGTGTTCTATGTCTCTCACTATATGTTGGGAAAAAGAGGTGAATAACACCAGAGAAAAGATTTGGATTTCTTCTGATTAACAAAGAACTACAAAACTCTTTTCCAGCATGGAGTTTAAAAAGCTGAGAAACTGTCACTTTCATAACATAGGCAGTTCCTAACTTGCAAACAAGTTGACTTCCAAAAGTTCATCTATCATGCAAATTTTTATAACTTGGAACACATTATGCATTAGAAACAGTGCTATATAAAAATGCTACTTGGTTTTTCTCTTCATTTTTCATGGAGATGGCAGAATACTTAAAATTATTGTGGGCAATCTTAAATTCCATAAGAACGACATATGGCAGTAATTATGCTTTCAAAGGTCTAAAAGGGGAACCAGTTGGGAAATGCTTGTCTGGATCATAGGCAAAGATGTTTGCTCTCCCAATGTAATATGCTATTGTCCACACATTGATAAAAAAAAGAGTAAAAGTCTTTTAAAGAAACTCCTGGCTTTCCAAGGATATGTCCAAATATTTTGAGTGTGTCTGTAAGAACAGCTTTAGTGGGTCAATGTGATGTGATTTTTTTCAGAGAAATTTCTTTCTAGCTTATATAAATTCTATAAAGGACTGGACATTTCAATAAGTGGAGCAAGAGGCCACCTATAGAGTGACTCAAAGGGCACTACTATTATATCCTTATATCCCAAGTAAAATCCCCACTATTTTACCAGATGGCCAGAAATGTTACCATTGATATTCACTTTTTATGGTGACATTTTTATCTTCAGTAACTAAAGTAGGGATACTTTCATATAGAGTTCATTATCAAGATATTCTAAACAATCAACAGCTCAGCATGAGTTAGTATATCAAGTAGAGAGCACTGGGGGCACTGCACAGGAAACAGGTCAATTTGATGGTAGATGTAGGGAATTGGAAATAATATGTCCAAGTTTCATACAGGTAGGACTTTATATAAGCCTAGGTAGGACTGGATTATATAAAGTTGCAACAAGAAGTCTGTGCCAAAAGGCATTTGTTTCTTGATATAGATGGTAAATTTGCTCAAGGTTTAAAGGGACAATTTTCATAATTTGGAATAAGTGGCAGCAGAAGAGAAGATGGATAGGAGAAAGCAGGACTTGTGTTTTGCTTAGACAAAGTAGAATAAACAAAGAATTGCAGTTTGTAGGAACAAACTGGTTAAGAAAAATCAAGTTGACTTTGCATATAAGCAAGCTTAATTAACCAAAGGCACCAAACAGTGTCAGGCAGCTACTACTATTCTATTCATGTTTAAGGTCAATACTCCTTAGCCCAACTAAGACAGGAATAAAGAACTAAGGAGATTCATATAGGTCCAAAATTCGGAAAATTGTTAATATTGACAGTAATGAGCAGGAAATAGTGAAGTAAGCACTTGTCTTAGAGGAGCACCCACCTACTTTGTTCTTTTTTTCCAGTTATGCTAGCTCTGTTTTCACAATTGTTAATTACATGATTAGAGAGCTGTGGGTGTACCTGCTCCTACTTGAGGCTGGAAAAATATGTCATCAGCCTTATCAATTCTAAATTCAACACATACCCTGCTATTATTTGCCTATTTGTGTGTCTTAAAGAAGCTAACTTCTCAGGCAAGGAGAACCCTTTGTGCCAGGTAAGATTAGCTGGAGAAGTTGGCCTAGAGCTGAGTCAAGAGGGATCTTTCAAAAGATGAGACAAAAATAGTGATGAACTAAGGAACAATCTAGTTTTTAACATGTTTTAAAAGCCTGCAGATGAGAAATGTGTGCACATTTGTCTTTATCAATTTGTACCTAACAAAAATGTATAAATACAAAGCAAGAATTATTACAATAAAATAAAATAAATTATATAAGGGAAAAAATATATGGCCAACCCATCAATCTAAAAAAAAAAAGCCTGCCTGACAAAAACTAGAAACAAGGGCCAACAATAATGAAAATCCTAGAAGTCCACATAAAATCTTTAGCTTGTATTATTAGACTTAGTATATAATTCTCACTACACGAATTTCTTCTGAATCCAACTGTGCAGGTGTTCTGGTACCTGAGGGCAATACACTAGGCTAGTGACTGACAAGGAGAGCAGATCCAGAGCTTCCTGCCTCTGAGTGATGTTGGAAATGTTCTAGACAATTGCAAAGATGACTCTTCTCAAATGACCTACTCTTGGAATTCATGTCCTGTGTAATACCCTCCCCTTCTGTATCAGCTAAACTTGCTAACTCTTCTAACAAAAGAACATGTCAGAAATAAAGGGATGTTATTTCCTAGATTACAAAAAGATGACATCTTCAGTGTCAGGTGTTTATTCCCTTGCTTACTCATTCTGAGAGAAGGGTTGTGAATTATAATGTAATATTGTCAGTTGTCCTATGGCAAGGCCTAGGAAGGAATTGAGGTAGCCATTCAGTTAGGACCAGTAGCCCTCTGAGCAATAACTTGCAAGGAACTGAATTTTGACAATGACCACATGAATGAGTTTAACTGTGGGTCCTCTCCCATTCATGCCTTCAGATAAGATTGCAGCTCTGGCTAAGAGTTTTTCTACAACCTCACGAAAGACCTTGAACTAGAGGCACCTAGCTAGGGTAAGGACAGATTCTTGACCTAAAGAAACCACGAGATAATAAATGTTTGTTATTTAAAGCTGCTGTGTTACAGATAACTAATTTAGAGACACATTCCCATATTGTAGGGAGGGCATACCCAAATTCATTAATTGGTGTTCTCCTCTGCTTTGTGATCAGGGAATTTGCCCACTTCTTAGCGGATAACAACATAAACTGATTCTCTAGAGTTTATGAATCTTTTTAGGGCTGTCCCAGTCTTCCCAAGGAGAGACTGCCTATCGCTGTATGGATAATGACTAAGTATTGTTGAAAATCAGTAATATAGTGGGGTAGGTTCAAGTCCTGACTCTGCCATTTAATAGTGATGTAACCTTGGACAAGTTATTGCCTGTCTCTATATTTCAGCTTTCTCATCTGTAAAATAATAATGATGATGGTGATGATGATGATGATTTTAACTAGTGAGTGGTTAAAACAGTTCCTAGCACACATTTGTATAACACTTTAGTGATGGGTTAAAATAGTTCCTAGTACAAATAACTGCTATAGAAGTATAGGCTAAGTAAAGTTCTCTTATCTAGCCCTGCCTCTCACTCCCCCACACAGATGAACACAGGAGACTATGAGCTGGCTGAAGATAAGATAATTTCTTATTCTTCCCTATAACATGAATACCTAGTACAGAATCTGAAACAGGAGCTCAGAAAATGAGAGTTAAACTTTCTTACAACATAAAACGAATATTACTGGTATAATGATGAGAACACACTATTAATTTCCTCTTTCATGATATCCCTTTTCCAACTCTTTTTTCCTTATAGCCTCCACAAATGAGAGAAAACATACAATAATTTTCTGTCTGAGGCTGACTTATTTTGCTCAACAAAACTGATCTCGAGTTCCACCCATTTTCTCTCAAATGGCATAATTTTTTCTTTATGGCCAAGTAAAACTCCATTGTGTGTGTGTGTGTGTGTGTGTGTGTGTGTGTTGTGTCACATTTTCTTTATGCATTCATCTGTTAACAGATACCTGGGATTGTTTCATAATTTGTCTATTATGAATTATGGCATTATGAACATGGCTATGTATGTATCTCTAAAATAGGCTGACTTTAATTCTTTTACAATCTTATAAAAATTCTCATTTTCCTTTTATAGATGGATAAAGTAGGGTTCAGGAAAGTTCACTGATGTGCTAAAGTTCAGAGAGCAGAGACTGGAGCCCATGTGTTTTGTTCTTCAAGTCTTATCCCTTGGAGTCAGAGGACTTGTCCTTTTTATTCTTTACTAGTTTTTATAGAAAGAGTTAACCTCATAAATTTTTCCTACTTAAGATAGGGCCCAGTAATGGTGGCTGCTGCTGTATCTAGAATAGACATGGTAATGACAGATTTAGCATTTTTAGGGAATATTCTAGATATTGAATTTATTTGGGAGGTAGATCAGGAGCCAATAACTCTAAACAAGCAGAGATGTGGCCCTATAGGGCAAATAATCAACCAACTGTTAGCAGGTTAACAACGACTCCTTAGCATATAAAACAAAGTAATCAATGAGTTCTTCTTATACTAGTTCAGGTGAAATCAGACCACAGCAATAATCTTAAATTACAACTCTGCCATTTACTAGCTGAGTGATTCAGGACAAGTTATTGGACATCTTTGACCCTTATATTTACCATCTATAAAATGATGGTAACATTAACTCCCTTATTATATTGTTATTATGAGTATAAATAATGCATACAAAATGTTCATTATAATATCTGGCATATTAGCAGTGATTTAATAAATGATAGCTATAATTATCCCTAATAATAAGCATAATAAATATAGTTAATACTTCTAATGTTATAATAAGTATACACATTCTTGAACTATTTTTATGAGATTTCTAAAATCAGGTAATTTTTAAAAAGAGAGTCAAATATCTCAGTGAAAGCAGGGGATAGGATATGTGGTTTGGAGTCAGTCTGTTCAGGTTCAACTCCTATCACTAACACTTACAAGCTGTTATGATGTTGAATAACTTGCTTAACTACCTTCAGTCTTATTCTACATCTGTCAAAGTGGTGTAACGGTGTTGTTATTCAGAGAATAAGAGAAAACATATATAAATATATATTTATATATAATGTTATATACATTATATGCATATATATATTTAGGATGTGGAATTCTGGAGTCACATACTCCACGTCTGGTCGCTGGGTACCCAGGAGGTCATTAGATCCTCCAAGCAACCAGATCATTAGATATCTTGATGTTAATAGACCCCAAACGGGGTGTCCGGCTTAATGGCCACCACCTCTCTGTGGCAAGGCACCGCTGCTGCTCGAACAGTCTCCTTTGCTCTCCCTGGTCGGCTTTCTGCGGTCTCTTTAGCTGCAACTCAATTTTCATTACTTTGTTAGCTTTTTTGTTACTTTTTTCTTCCATCAAGAAGCTGCTTTTATGGCAGATTTGATTTGAGCTCACAGTGCCTGAGGAGAGATGTTTCACTCAGATGCCATCTTGGCCCTATCTCCTTGGATTGAGTCACTTGATTGTGGGGGATAGCACATCTTAAATCTGTAGGGCAGGCTGGCAAGCTAAAATCTCAGGCAGTAGTTGGTGCTACGGTCTTAAAGCAAAATTTCTTCTCCAGGAAAGCTCAGTTTTGCTTTTAGGGCCTTCCAATTGATTGAATGAGGCTAACCCACACCATCTAGAATAACTTCCTTCACTTAAAGTCCACCAAATGTAGATGTTAACCATATCTATAAAATACTTTCTCAGTAAAACTTAATATTTTATTGAATAACTAGTTACTATATCCTAGTTTAACTGATACATAAAGTAACCATCACTAGTAGTAATAAAATATGTCTGTTATGATTTGGATATGGAATATTCTCCAAAAGCTCATGTGTTGAAAACATGGTCCCCCACACAGCAATGTCCAGAAGTGGGACCATTGGAAGGGATCAGATTATTAAGGCTCTAAACCCATCAATTGTTTAATTCATTTAATAGATTAATAATTTGAATGAACTATGAGTGGTAACTATAGAAAGGTGGGGCATGGCTGAAGGAAACACATCACTATTAATATGCCCTTAGGGACTATATCTGTTCCCCTCGTCACTCTTCTCTTATCTCTTTCTTCCCTTCCCTTCCCTCCCTTCCCCTCCCCTGCCCTCCCTTCTTCTCCTTCTCCTTCTCCTCCTCCTCCTCCTCCTCCTCCTCTTCCTCTATTTTTCTTCTCCTTCTCCTTTTCTTTTCTTTCTTTTTTTCTCTCTCTCTTTCTTTTTTATTGTTGCATTTTAATCATATAACTTTGTTAGGTACAAGCTGGTAAAGGCATACATGCACTCATTTCTCATTTAACCCTTCCCAAATTTTCTCATTCTTGTTCTTGTTGTTCTTCTTATTCCCTCTCTCTCTCTCTCTCTCTCTCTCTCCCTCTCCCTCTCTCTCTCCCTCTCCCTCTCCCTCTCCCTCTCCGTCTCCCTCTCCCTCTCCGTCTCCCTCTCCGTCTCTGCTCTGATTCCTGGCTGCTATGAGCTGAGCAGCTTTCTTCCACCACACCTTCCCTCTACCATGATGTTTTTCCTTACTTCAAGTCCAAATCAATGGAACTAACTGACCATGTACTAGAACCTTTGAATCCATGAGTCAAAATAAATTATTCCTTCTCTAAGTTGTTATTGGCAGGTATTTTGGTCACAGTGATGGAAGGATAACATATTGTCTCATAGTCTTATAAAAAGTTTCAAATTAATAATCTATATAGAAAACTCTCCTCAATGCTTTCCACATAACAAGCATGCAAGACACTATGACTATATTATAACTTATCTACGTAGGACTACTGAATGCAATGACAATCAGCTTTGCTGTGGGACTGGGATGTCTTCTTGAGTTTCTATGGACCAGCACTTGGTATCTTATGAGTTATTCCCTGATTTAATCAGCATACATGTGGTTCTAGTCCCCTAGCTAAGAAAAGCATCACTGAAGTATCTTCCACAGTCTCTAATCACCCAGCAGGTAACAATTCTGAAGTGTGTACAACAGGGCCGAGGATGAGTTGTCAAGGAGATGACACTGATAATCAATTGGGCTGCAAGAAAGTAGCAAAGGTGTTCAGTGTTTACTGCTCAATCTAAGTCAGCAGTAAAATCATCAAAAGCAGGTTCAGAGATTGTAGTCTACAGGTCAGCAGAAGCAAGAACATTTGATAACCTTTCTGAAGCTCCTTCCTTGGTCTGAGCCTCCATCCCCTCTTACCTGAAGTAGAGTCAGTCTTTTTATCTAGACTCCTGATTTCTTCCTTTTCTTACTTCAATCCATTATTTACATAGCAGCCAGAATGGTCCTGCTAACATGTAGGTTAGCTCCTGTTTCTTCTTTGCTGAAAAGTCTTCTATATGGTGTTCTGTATCAGTCAGTCAAATCCAAAGACCTCTAAATGGACTATAATTGGGTCTCTAGTTTCTTCGTTCATCCCTATGCCATTCCAACTAGTTCATGCCATTTTAGCCACTCTTTCCTCCTTGCTGTTCCTTGAACAGACAAATCACACCCTTGCTTCAGGTTCTTTGTCCTAACTGTACTTTTTGCCAGACATACTAGTCCCCTCCAATAACCACATGCATTACCCCTGATCTACTTTGTCTTTTTCTTAAATACCACGTATTAGTGAGGCCTACTAAATCATTGTATTTAAATTTGCAGTCCCTTCTCAGAGCACACCATTCCTCTTCTCTGCTCTGGTTTGCTTTTTTCTATAGCCCTTATTACAGTATGGTATTAGTTAATTAAATTTGTTTTTTAATGTCTGTTCACCCCTGGTATACTCTGAACTTTATGACAGTAATGACCTTGTCTGTTTCACTTGCTGCTGGATCCCCAGGGAGTGACACCTATTATGTATTTAATGAATCATTGTTGAATGAAATAATTCATAAAGGGGCTATGATTCAGACCTTGAATCAAGGGACTGAATAGTTTTATATTAGTATTTCAGAGGCAAAATATTTTCTCTGAAAGACAAATTTCTGGTACAGTGTTCAGGATCTAAGAGGATAGTTACTAGTGATTCTGAGTTATATTTGTGAAAAATTATCTCAACATTTGTACCTTGGAATAGGATCCTCATGAGTAAATGTGCAAATGCAATGTTGATGGGATGAGGTGATAAGATCTGGCTGTGGCAGGACAGTATATAGACATTGAGTTGACCCTAGCAGAACACAGGCAAAGAGGACATGTAATTACCTTTGTGTTAGGTCCTACTAGCAAGTCACTACTGTCCTGAGTCACATGATAAAATATAAGGGCATGTGTCAAGATCTTCTATGTCAGTCCAAGGGCATGGACTTGAGGTTACTCCCAGTAGTAATGAAAAGAAGATTTTGGTTACTGATAGGGATGTCAAAGACAGCATTATCTTATTGCCACTAGAAGAAGGGCTTTTCTGCCATCTGATAACTCCATGCTCATCCCCTCATACAACTTGTAAGGCAGTCAGCTGGTGATTCTAGATTACTAGTCACTAACAGTAGAATTAGCTGTAGATCATGGGTACCTCCAGTTGAGATCCTGGTCACTGGAGTTACCCATGAAACTTTATGGACCTTTAGAAATGAGTCTTACATAATCATGAGGTAAGCCAGAAAAGGGAAGGATGGAACCTAGAATCTATACAGGCTTTCTAGGAAACAGCAAGTAATTCTGAAGGTTCTTAGTAATTTGCCACAGAACAAACATACAAGCTGTGGGAAAAGTGTAGTTGGAGGATCTATGCAGATGCTCCTAGAATTTTCAGGGATTGGTTCTGGAAAGACATTCAACAAATGACTCAGTTATTGAAATAAGGAAATGAAACAGACCTTGGTCATAAGGAATAAAGCCAAAAAAATTTGAGTATTATGGCAGAGAAAGATCTTCAGTAGGGTATACTAATTATAATTTCTCTTAACTTCCTTTAGACTAAGGACTAAAGGAAGGACTTTCCTTAAGGACTGAAAATCTTTGTGAAAGAGATGGCTAAGCTATTATATTGGTTAATTTACATCAGACTCAGTTTTTCTGAGAATTAGTGGATAAATAAAATATGGTATATACATACAGTGGAATTTTATTCAAATACAAAAAGAGCAAAATTATATAAATTTCAGTAACATGATTTGAACTATAGAATATTGTGTAGTGAGATCAACCAGTCTCAGAAAGTCAAGGATCATATTTTTTCTGTCATATGTGGAAGCTAGAATGAAAATAGGAAAGAAAAGGAGAGTAACCAGTAGCATAATATAAGGGGGAGGAAGGTAAGGAAAGGAAAGGGAGAACTGATGAAAGAAACAATTCAAATTATACTATGCTCATATATGAAGGTATCACTACCAATTTCACTAACATGTGTGGGGAGCAAGGGGAAGTGGAGTGGGATGTGGAGGGAAACACACCAAGTTCTATGTACATGTATGTTTATATCACTTTGAACCTCAATATGATGGTTATAATTATAATGCAGTTGAAAAAAGTATAAATATTAGAACAGAAAACTTTCTTGGGTTATCCAATTACCTATTTCAGATTGTGCTCTTTTATATGGGTCCATGGAATAAAGAGAAAGTACAGATCATGGGAAGATATGCACTTGGGGAAAGTTTATTTGGGGGCTATTATATTCTTTCAGAGCTCCCTCAAACTTTTAGAGATGTGTATTAAAATTAGTAGAACCTTAACTGCCAGGGGTTTTTGTTCATGTTTTATAATTGTGTCATTGATGACCCCAAGAAGTGAAAAAATAGTCCATCCATTTTGGAAACTGTTCTGTTGAATTTGTGCCAACATTGCAAATAATCAGTTATTTTATGGCTTCTTAGAAAATTGGCCTCACTTGGTCATGGGAAATACCTTCTTCAGGTAAAGAATAGTGTGCTATGATGGCAGCTTGCATTACCAACCATCAAACTGTGCCTCAGAACTAGCCATACCATTCAGCAGTGTGATATACTTGGGTATGGGTCTTGACCTCTGGTAACAGTATTATAGGAGCTTTATGTGCTTTGGTGAGAAATGGGCTTCCTGTGGCCTTTTCTGATATTTATGGGCTCTCAGTGGAAGAAGCGAGGACCTTGTCATGATGTATAGTGTGAGAAACTTGAGCTATGTTTTGGGATCAAAATAATACCCTCACTTTCCTCCTGCCAGCCCACACCAGAAAAAAAAGGAAAAGTCACTATATTTAAACCTAGATAAGTCTGTGCCTGTGGATTGGCCAGACAATCCAAGTGAGAGGGTGGCTGGTAACAAACAGATCTGACAACTGGCAAGCAAATAAATTACTAGATTGAGATTCAATAGATTATGGAACACACGCATGAGGGGTGGAGGCAGGGAGAGAGAGAGAGAGAGGAGAGGAGAGAGGGGAGAGAGGAGATGGAAGAGGGAAGAGGGAAGAGGGAAGAGAGAGAGGAGAGAGGGGAAAGATCCTTTTGTCCTGTTAGTGTTTGAGGGAACCCTTATACTTAAACAGATCAGTTGATACACATGGGTCCTGTCTTTATTTCTATCACCTGATATGGTTCCAAGTTGAATAATCCTGTCCCTATGGAGAGGTACTTAGGATTTTATCTTATTTGGGGGATTTGGATAATTCTCTTTATACCATTTCCTTTGGCTCTCAACTATCTTCAAAGTCATGGGTTCCTCTAGGGTTTAGCAGCAGTATTAAAAGAGTACTTTCTCTGACTTCCTTGCCTTATGGCTAGTAGGTTACAGGTCAAAATGGTGAATCCAGTGCAAGGAGAACTAGGGAAAAATGTTAAAATAGGCCTGGATGAATTTCGTAGCAAGCATATAATTCTTGGTGCTGCTCTTTGGATTCCTTACACATAACTGGAGCCTTGAGACATACAGAAGCCGTACTACAAATGACCCTACTGTGTTCACTGAGAAATTGGAGCTGTCTATTCTAAAAGCTTGTCATAATTCCTTCATTTTATAGATATGAAAACTAAGGTTCAAAGAAGGAAAGTGATTAATCTAAGATTACCCAATTGGTTGACAACAGAAACAGACCAATATCAAGGTGTTTCCTGACTCCGAGTTCAGGGTTCATTGTAGTGTACCCCAGAAAACAAAATTCTAGAGTCTATTTTTAAATTACATTCAGAGATGATCATATAGGGTAAAGGAACTTGTTCCTTTGAAGTTCTTCTGGTCATGAGTGAAATGAGGATTTCAAGGACCTGACTACCAGTATACTTTTGCTTGATTAAGCCTTTTGGGCATTTAGAGAGTCATCTTACCCTGGACAATTTCAGGTGTTTTCTTCTGAATGTTTCTATTTGTTTGGTGGGTTATGAATTGGTATCTAAATTTTACTACTTACTCCATGACAAACTAAGGTGAGGAAATAGTAGTAATTATTTATAGTAATTAATTATAGTAATTCCTAATGGCTGAAGTAAGATCAAGTTAGGGAAGGTTATTTGCTCAAGTTAAAGCAAAGGAAAATATATTCCTTATATTGATTATAGAGAGACAGTCCTGTCCTCTAGGCAGCAAATATGTGAACACAAATGAAAAAGATTTAATAAGCATTTGTTACTTAGGTTTCCTCTGCTAACATGCTGTAGAACATCGCTTGGAAGTCTTTATTTTTAAATATTTCTTCAGGCAATTCTGATGATCATGTAACTCTTTGATCAAGAAGTTTATTTGCCCAGCTCTGTCTGGGAAAGGTTTCTCAGTAAAAATCTCATAGGATGGCATACATATCCTACTTAAGAAAAACAAGGCCTACAGATACATAAGTCAAGGGTAATTGACATAGTCAAAAATTATCAATTCAAGGAAAAAGAGTCACAGTGGCAAACCATTAAATAAGAGGCTTTTCTGTTTATTTATAGATTTACATGTAACTAGTTGATAGAAAAACAGGAGGAGACAAATATTTTAGGAGATAAGAATACATAACAACTCCGAAGTAATATTAAACCCAAGAGGAAAAGAGCATTTGCTTGCTAAAATGTGGACCTCTTGCCCTTACCCTTGGATTTTTTTCACAAGTATGTTTATTTGGCTAAGAGAGATTTCACCTGTGCTAAGCTGAAACCAGACATGAGTTGCAACATATGTGAAGGCAAAGCATCTGAATTTTCATTTCTTCTCATAATTACTCACTCCTTAACCATTTATTCTCAATCTTCCTGCAACTTGTGACAAAATAGGTAGTCACGTGCTACTGAGATTTCCTCACTATTTGTGTAAGGTTCTAAAGTAATAGATCACCACGGAAAAACAGGTTTTAATATGGGATGTTGTGTACTTCTTCTAATGGCCTTGAAATAGTTCCACTAGAAGAAGTAATATGACACCATGCTGTAGAGGTTAGAGTTGGCAAAAACCTTACCTTCCACACGCAAATTGGCACCACTGTAATTTGTCTCCTTTTAATGTGTTTATTCTGTAGGTTTTCAAAAACACAGTCTTGGCCTTCAGGATTGCTACCTCTTGCTATGACACCCAACTCATCTCTGCCCCTGCGCTGTCAGCCCCATAGTAAGCCTTCCTTCTCAGTGAGACAACACCCTGCTTAAATGTTAATCAAGATAACAATGAAGCTTAACAAGATACCCAGAAGATCTTCCTTCACCAAATAAGAACTCAGAGGTTATGATTTTCTATGGTAACACTTCAGATTCTATGGTAGTAGGCTAAAGATATACATTTTGGGATAAAGTTTGCCTTTTTAAAATAACAACTAGCTGGGTATGATGGTGCCTGCCTGTAATCCTAGCACTTGGGAGGCTGAGACAGGAGGATCACAGGTTTGAAACCAGCCTCAACAACTTAGTAAGGTTCTCAGCAATTTAGCAAGACCTAATTTCAAAATAAAAAATAAAACAGGGCTGGTGTATCTGTCAGCATTCTTGTGGCCATAATCTAAAGATTGAGCATGTAATTTAGAGGAAAGATTTATTTTCTTACAGTTTTGGGTTCTGTCCATGTGAAGCCAGAGACCACAGATCTCAGGGCATGACAATAGGAAGGAGGGAAGGGGAGAACACATGGGCTCTGCTCCTCACATCATGGGGGCTGGAAGAGAAAGAGAGAGGGGGGGAGGCAAAATCATTCATATAATCTCCAAGACTTCGCCCTAAGGGACCACCTTCTCCAGCCACACCCTACTGGTCTACCAGGTACCACTCAGGTAAATCCATTACAATGGATTTATTCACTTCTGGGATTACAACACTTTCAGACTAAGGAGATTTTTTTCTTCTTTTTTTGCAGTTCTAGGGATTGAACCCAAGGCCTCATGCATGCTAGACAAGCACTCTACCACTGAGCTACACCCCCAGCCCTACAACACTTTCAATTAGATCAGCTCCAAACATTATTAAATGAGCTCTTTGGGGGACATTTTATATCTAACTATAACAGCTGGGTACATGTGTAGCCCAGAGGTAGAATGCCCCTGGATTCAATCCCTAGCAACACACACACACACACACACACACACACACACACATAAATTTTTAATTTCAGAGTAATAGTTTTAAATACACAAAAATATTATAAATTTATTAAAGAGTTCCTCTGTATTCTATACCCTATGTTAAACATTACTATGGTACATTTGCCATAAGTAATAAACCAAAACTAATGCACTATTATTGACTAAAATCTATATATGATTTGGATGTTCTTAGTTTTTGTCTAATATTATTTTTCTAATCCATCCAGGATACCACATATATTTAGTTGTCACATTTTCTTTCTTTTTTTTATTGCGGTACTGGGGATTGAACTCAGGGGCATTCTACCTCCGAGCTACACCCTCAGTCCTATTTTTTATTCTTTATTTTGAAACCGAGTCTCACTAAGTTGCGGAGTGCCTCACTAGGTAGCTGAGGCTGGCCTCAAATCCAGATCCTCCGGTCTCAGCTTCCCAAATGCTGGGATTACAAGCGTGCGCCACCACACCCGACTTGTCACATTTTCTTTAAGGCTCTTCTTGACTGATATTTTCTCAGAATTTATTGTTTGAAAAAATATAACTGACAAGTAATAATTGTATGTATTCATGGAGCACAATGTGATGTTTTGATACATGTGTGCATTGTGGAATGATTAAATCAAGCTAATTAACATATCCATCACTGCACATACTTATTTTTGTGGTGAGAACATTTAAAATCTCTTTAGCAATTTTTAAGTATTCAACACATTTTTATTAACTACTCACCATGCTGTTTAATAGATGTCTAAAACTTATTCCCACTGTCTAATGTTGTACCTTTTGACCCAAATCTTCCCTTTACCCTACCTCCATGCCAAGGTCCTGGTACCAACATTCTACTCTCTACTTTTGTCAGTTAGATGGTTTTTCCTTGTAGATTATGGCTGTCGTTTGGGGGGAAGAAGATCAGAGAAGTAAAGTGCCATTTTCATTACAATATATCAAGGGTGAATGCTATCCATATGATTTATCACTATTGAGGTTAATATGGTTGAAGAGCCGAGTGTGGTGGAACACTCCTGTATTCCCAGTATTTGGGAAGCTGAGACAGGAGAATCACAGGTTTAAGGTCAGCATGAAGAAACTTAGTGAGACCCTGTTTCAAAAAAAAAATATGGCTGGGCTATAGCTCGGAGGTAGAATGCTCCTGGGTTCAATACTCAATAACACAAGAAAATCTGACTGAGATGGGGTCTGTCAGGTTTCTGCATTGCAAAGTTATTTTTTCCTTCTCTTTTTATGCTATCTTATTTGGAATAGAGTCACTACATGCAACCTAAATTAAAGCAATATGGAGTTTTATGCTGCATTCCATTAATGGTGAGTATCTACATAATTTTATTTTGGAGTTTTGCCTGGGATATTTCTCTTCTCTCTCTCTCATTTATTTAGTTATCAATTCATTTCTTTATATTACTATAAATTTTTAAATATTTATTTTATACTTTGGGTTGTAGTCCAGTAACACTACCTCATTTTTTTGTAACTAAATTTATTTCAGTTGTGGCCACTGCCAGCTCTTTTAGTTGGTTTATCTGTCCCTTAAATATACTCCTTTCAGTGTGTGTATTTGGGTTCTTCTTTACTTTCTGGCATCACAAGAAGTTCCAGGTTCATTTTGTATGTATTCCCAGCACCAACCCTTGAATAAGTCATTTATTTAAGAGACCCAGGTTCTGTGTTATTGGACGATGATATTGGAAACAAAGATCTGGGGGCTGG
This sequence comes from Graphiurus murinus, assembly GCA_004027655.1. Lineage (NCBI taxonomy): Eukaryota > Metazoa > Chordata > Mammalia > Rodentia > Gliridae > Graphiurus > Graphiurus murinus. Next base: position 75,615 of record PVLC010005183.1, read on the forward strand.
TTGTGTTTCTTGTTGCTAGTGCATTTAATTTGCATATAGCTCCTTTTAACCAAAAGACCTAGGAAATGTATGTGTGTATACTAACTCATGTATATACACTTACATATACATTTATATTTACATCTCATTATCTGTAAATAATGTTTATCTGTCTATATTAAGTTTTACATGTGTTCTTATTGATGTCACTGATTCCTGTTCATCAACATACAGATCATTTTAGCCCCCTCCTCTTGCTTTCCTGTAGCTTCTCTCACCAATAGTGAGAATTATGACTTCTAACATCTATCCATTTATTTACTGCTCAATGTCAGTATACATATACAGGAGTTTTAGAATTTTTAACCCATATCTCCTTAGAAACAACTTTATCAACTAGACATCATTGGCAATCAGGGAGATGCAAATCAAAACTACCCTGAGATTTCACCTAACTCCAATCAGAATGGCAATCATAAAAAACATGAACAACAACACCTGCTGGCGAGGGTGTGGAGAAGTGAGAACCCTAATACATTGTTGGTGGGATTGCAAACTTGTGCAACCACTGTGGAAAACAGTATGGAGGATCCTCAGATGAATGGGAGTGAACCTACCATATGACCCAGCAATACCACTACTGGGTATGTACCCAAAAGAATGGAAACCAAACTATCAGACCGATGCATGTGTATCTATGTTTATAGCAGCTCAATTCACAATAGCCAAACTATGGAAGCAGCCAAGATGTCCATCCACAGATGAATGGATTATAAAACTATGGGATATGTACACAATGGAATTTTACTCAGCCGTAAAGAAGAACAAAATCATGTTCTTTGCAGGGAAATGGATGCAACTGGAAAACATTATGTTAAGTGAGATTAGTCAGTCACAAAGAGTTAAGAAGCATATGTTCTCCCTAATATGCAGATGCTAGGGAGAAGATGGGGCATAGGAGGGGCTCCAGATGAAAAGGAGAGATCCTTGATAAGCAGAAGAGTTGATTTAATTGTAGTGGATGCATGGGGCAGAGGGACACCCTAAGGCACATGATGTACTTACACAATCATATCAAGGTCACTCACTGAAGTGAACCTGAGGGGGAGGGAGGGGGAGGGAACGGGGTGGGATTTGGGGAAGGGGTCAAATGAGAATTGTATGCAAATATGTTGTTAACAACTTGTACTTAACAAAGATGTATGCTATATTGCACGAATTACTACAATAAAAAATAAATAAAAAAAACTGCTTATAATGAGTTTTCTTAATTTGTGTACATTAAGGTTTAGTCTTTATCCTAAAAGATTCTATGAATTTTAGCAACTACACACTGTCATGTATTCACCACTACAGTATCATGTAAATTTACAATCATAAAAAATTCTTGTGCCTTGCTTTTTTGACCCTCCCCCACTACAAATCCCTTGTAATCACTGACAGGTCTGTTTTCCATATCTAGTTTTGCTTTTTAAGACTGGTTTCTTTCACTTAACAATATTCATTTAAGACTCGTCTATAATGTTTTATGAATTTATATAGCACATTACTTTTTAATCACTAAATACTATTCCATTGTATTGATGCAGCATAGATTGTATATTCCACGTATTGAAAGATATCTTGGTTACTTCCAGTGTAGATGGTTATAAATAAAGCTGCTATAAACATTCACATACAGGGATTTCTGTGGTTATAAGTTTTAAAATCAGTTGATTAAATACTTCCTTATCAATATCATGTCCTTTATCTTTCATAATCTCTTTTGCTCTGAACTATACTTTTCCTGAAATTAATATAACAACTTCAAATTTCTTTTGACTAGTGTTCATGTTTAACATATCTGAGACTTTATATTTAAAGCAATGTTCTTATAGACAACATATAGACACATATTTGGATCTTTAAAAATCTACTCTGGTAAACTATCACTTTTAACTGGAATATTTAAACCATTCAAAATTAATATATTATTGTAGCTGGGCATGGTGGTGCATGCTTGTAATCCCAGTACTTGGGAGACTGAGACCAGAGGATCCGGGTTCACGGCCAGCCTCAGCTACTTAGTGAGGCTCTCTGCAACTTAATGAGACCCTGTTTCCCTGTTTCAAAATAAAAACTAAAAATAGAGCTGGAGGTGTAGCTTGGAGGTAGAATGCCCCTGGGTTCAAAACCCCTTTACAGCAAAAAACAAAACAAAACAAAAACCAACAAAACAAAACAAAACTAATAGATTATTGTTACAGATGGGTTAATATATATCATATTTTCAACTATGTTCTGTTAGTTTCATATTTTATCTCTATCTTTTTTTTATTTTGGCAGTGCTGAGGATGTAATTCAGGGCAAGTGCTTTTCCACTGAGCTACATCTCTAGCCTCTCTGTTTCTTTTTATTTTTTCTACCGTCTTTGGTTTTAAGTATTTTACGTAATTCCATTTTATCTCCTCTCTTGGCATATCATTTATACTTCTTTTTAAACTTACAAAATAATAGAAATTATTTATTAGTATCAATTGGGGTCATGATGGGATCATTTTCAGGTCTACTGTGAGAGTCTGGTGAGTCCCTGGAGTGAAAGCCCACAAAAATGATGAATCTCCCTGTAACCTTATAAGTTTCTCCAAGTAGTCTGCACTCAGCCTTCCTAAATTTGCCTAAATAATAATTTAAATTTTCATACAAGCTCAAGTATTTATGTGGCTTCTGTTCCAAGTATACAGATTTCAATGGATATGTTTCTCTAGATTTGGGGGTGGTAATTTCTTCTGCGATATTAGTTCTCTTATGGATCCATAAGGGGTCATCTATTGCAATACTGCCACACCCATTATTTTACTCATTCATTGTCTATGGCTCCTTTTTTTTTTTTTTTTGCGGTACTGGGGATTGAACTCAGGGGCATTCTACCTCCGAGCTATACCCCCAGCCCTATTTTTTATTCTTTATTTTGAAACCGAGTCTCACTAAGTTGCGGAGTGCCTCACTAGGTAGCTGAGGCTGGCCGCGAACCCGGATCCTCTGGTCTCAGCCTCCCGAATGCTGGGATTACAAGCGT
>PVLC010005184.1:0-61893 GCA_004027655.1 Graphiurus murinus
AAAAAAAAAAAAAAAAAAAAAAAAAGGGCTAGGAGTATAGCTTAGAGGTAGAGCCCCCCCCCTCCCCACATACACACCCAGAGTTCAACCCCCAGTACGAGAGAGAGAGAGAGAGAGAGAGAGAGAGAGAGAGAGAGAGAAAGAGAAAGGGAGAAAGGGAGAGAAGAGGTAATTAGGGTTGGGGTTAAGGTTAGGAAATATACATATGTAGATATGTAGATTCAGAGAGCTGTGGGTCTTAGCTTCCTTGGCACCTCAGGTCAGGGACCCTGCAGCCTCTCCTCTAACCAAGAGGAAATGCAGAAAATCGAGGTATCAGAAAGTGGGTGATTTTAGATGAAGTCTGTCAATTTTAGGAGGAGCCTGTTCTAATTCCCCCCATTTTAACCTACCCTCCATCTGGAAGGAGTTTGGACTCCACACCCTCCTCGGGCTGCCAGTCCATCCTTGGATCCCTGTGTGGATCTCTCGTGCTTGCTCCTGAAGGAAGAAGTCAAATATTTAACAGCTTCACCTAAGGGAGAGATTTCAGTGTTAGTTTTCATAACAACTCTCTTTCTAGAACCTTCCACCATTTATTTTTAGAGTTTTGACAAGTGACCATGTGATTTTCTCCTCATCTTTGAATGAGTTCCCTGAAGATACTGTTTCCTCTGAAGATTATTTGACAAGCTTCTTGTCCCACAGAAAGGTTGCCTTGTCTTGTTCTTTGATCTGATTGGTTTCATGTTGGAGGGGAACCACTTTGTGTGTGTGTGTGTGTGTGTGTGTGTGTGTGACTGGGGATTGAACCCAAGGGGCTTTCTAGCTGGGAGTCACACCCCCAGCCCTCCCCCAGTCCTATTTTAGTTTTATTTGGAAACAGGGTCTCACTAAGTTGTGGAGGTTGGCCCCAAATCTGCAATCCTCCTATTTCAGTCTCCCAAGTACTGAGATTACAGACGTTTGCCACTATGCCTGGCTGGGGAACCCTCTTTTAGCCAATTATAAGCTACAGAAGATTTTTGAAAAGATTTGTTACTAGGCCAGAAAAATACAAAGCATTAATATGAGCAAAGCAATTCACTCTGTACAATAGATTTGGACTAATAAACACCACCATTTAGTTCTATCATTATCCAATCAAAGAAGACCAGTTTGCCTGTAGAAAGACATCCTACCAAATCTGTACTAAAGAGTGCCTGACAGCTGAAGTCCTTCTTCTGTAAATCAGTGTTAATTACTGTCAACATAGAGAGTTTAACACCTCATTCCATAACATCTTTAGAATTCAGGTACTTTAAAAAAGTGTGTGTGTGTGTGTGTGTGTGTGTGTGTGTGTGTGTGTGTGTTATTGGGGATTGAACTGAGCTATGTGCCCAGTCTCATTTTTTTTAATTTTGAAATAGGGCTTCACTAAATTGCTGGGGGCCTCAGTAAATTGTCGAGGTTGGCCTCGAACCTTTGAGGGTTTACAGGCCTTTTCCACCATGCCTAGCTGAAATAACCCTTTGTTAGTGCAAAGAGGTTCCACAACATTTTAATTCAAGCAAACTAGATTTAGATTTTTTTTAAGGTGGGGACCAGAAAGAAAAGGACAGATGAACTCTCCACCTTAATTCATAGTCTTTATCTGCAAAATAAATATCTTCCTGTCATCCCAGTTCTTGGGAGGCTGAGATAGGAGAATTGCAAGATTGAGACCAGCCTCAGCAATTTTGTAAGACCCTGTTTCCAAATTTTAAAAAGTGCCTGGGGGTGTATCTGGGAGGTAGAATGCCCATGGGTTCAATCCCCCCAAAAAGTCTAGTTTTCCCACACTCACAGTATATGAAATGTGTCTTTTCCTACCCCCCCCAATTCATAATCAAAATAACCACAAATAACAGGTATAGGGCCTAGTCAAGAAAGTCGCTTCCATAAAAAAAAATCACCTCAGCCTGGTGTGGTGGCACAAACCTGTAGTCCCAGTACTTGGGAGGCTGAGATAGGAGTCACATGGGGTTTGAGTCTTGCCTCAGCAACTTAGCAAGACCCTCAACAATTTGTTGAGGCTCTGTTTCAAAATAAAAAATAAAAAGGCTATGAGTGTGGTTAGGAGGCAGAACACCCTTGGGTACATGTCCCAGCACCAAGAAAGAAAGAAAGAAAGAAAAAAGAAAGAAAGAAAACTGCTCTGTAATTATCTGAAGCTAGGTGCTATGGATTTGCAAGGAATACAGAGGTGATTAGTTAGCAAAATTAGTAAAGATAATGACCATAAGATGTTTGTTTTGTTCTGGGGTTTTCAAGGCATTATTTGCCATTGTGGAAAAATCCTTTCACCAGTGGCAATGCTGCTAGTGGTATTTGAATCACTGATTTAATTCCCTAATTCAGTCTACACACTCAACTATTCCACTCACAGCAATTCTAGGTGCAAATAACTGGCTGACCATGGCTTTGGTGTTGTCACTTTCAAGAATATATATTTTTAAGTTACAAATAGCTTTTTTTTTTGTGTGTGGTACTGGGGGTGTAACCCAGCGGCATTCTACCTCTGAGCTACACCCCCAGTCCTATTTTGTATTCTTTATTTTGAAACAGGGTCTCACTAAGTTGTGGAGGGCCTCACTAAGTATCTGAGGCTGGCTGTGAACCCGGATCCTGCGGTCTCAACCTCCCAAGTACTGGGATTATAAGCGTGCACCATCAAGATACCACCCTGAACGCGCCTGATCTCATCTGATCTCAGAAGCTAAGCAGGGTCGGGGCTGGTTAGTCCTTGGATGGGAGCTTTTCTTCTTCTTCTTCTTCTTCTTCTTCTTCTTCTTCTTCTTCTTTTTGCGGTACTGGGGTTTGAACTCAGGGGCATTCTACCTCCGAGCTACACCCCCAGCCCTATTTTTTATTCTTTATTTTGAAACAGGTTCTCACTAAGCTGCGGAGGGCCTCACTAGGTAGCTGAGGCTGGCCGTGAACCTGGATCCTCTGGTCTCACGCTTGTAATCCCAGCTTTTCTTAATAGTGTAAATTTTAAAGGTTTAAAAATGGTGGGTGCATTGTGCCACCTGGTGGACTTTTCCTGTAATTGCAATACAGATATGTTATGTTAGCATGCCATCTGGTGGTGAGCCGGTCTTTTTTTGTTGTTGTTGTTGCGGTACTGGGGATTGAACTCAGGGGCATTCTACCTCCGAGCTATACCCCCAGCCCTAGTTTTTATTCTTTATTTTGAAACCGAGTCTCACTAAGTTTTCGGAGTGCCTCACTAGGTAGCTGAGGCTGGCCGCGAACCCGGATCCTCCGGTCTCAGCCTCCCGAATGCTGGGATTACAAGCGTGCGCCACCACGCCCGGCTGGTGAGCCAGTCTTGATTGCGCACGTCTGTAACCTCAGTATTTGGGAGGCTGAGACAGGAGGATTGGGGGTTTGAGGCCAGACTCAGCAATTTAGTGAGGGCCTCTGCAACTTTGCAAGACCCTGTTTCAAAATAAGAAATAAAACAGGGCTGGGGCTGTAGCTCAGAAGTAGAATTTCTCTGGATTTAATCCCCAGTACCAAAGTAAGCAAGCAAGCAAGCATAAGATTGGACCTTGAACTTGACATACAAATCAGAAGGAGGCTTATTTGGGGGAAATAATGTCATATAGGAAATCTCACTCTCCTGTGGGGAATTAATTGCAGCTGATACCATATCCCAGGGAAGGATTCACAGGGCCACTTTTTGCAAATTGAGAAGCATCTGTAATAGGAAAAACATCTGTTCTGGAATTACAATTAAATGACAGTTCCACCAAGTAGCATACTAATCTGAGAAGTAGGAAATGCACATGTAATATGGAATAATAGATAAATTATATGGAGTGGTACTGTAACCTGAGTAGTGGGAAAAACGGTAACTGATTTGTGATTACATGAACACTATGCTAAATGGTACTCTAAGGTAAATCATAGGGAAAACTCTGATATGCAATTGCAGGCAAATTCCACAGGGTGATGTTGTAACCAGAGTAAGAAGAAAAACAGATTTGTGCAATTGAATGAAATTTGTGCTCGGTATCATAGCCTGATTAACAGTGAAAGGATGTGCTCTGGAATTGCAAGAACATTTCACAGAAGAGCTTAACGTGGAAACAAAGAGGAAATGCCAGCCGGATGTGGTGGCACTTGCCTGAAATTCCAGTTCTTAAGAGGTCAAGACAGGAAGATCATAGGTTAAAGGCCAGTCTTAGAAACTTAGCAAGACCCTCAGCAACCTTGTGAGACCCAGTTTCTTAACAAAAAATAAAAAGCGCTTTTGCAGGTGTAGCTCAGAGGTAGAATGCCCCTGGGTTCAATCCCCAGTACCGATAGATGGACGGACAAACAAACAAACAAACAAACAAATGGACATTTTTATCATGCAATGACAAAACTGTCCATTAGATGGCAGTAAAGCAAAATAAATAAAATAGTTACGCTGCAATTACATAAAACGCCACAAGATGGCACTCCAACACAAGAAATAAAACTTGGAGCTGCGATTACATAAAATGTCCACAAGATGGCAGTCCAACATAAGAAATAGAAAAATGCTCTGCAGTTACATAATAATTCCATTAGAAGACAGGGTAACATAAGAAATGAAAAATTTGCCTCTGTCTATGTAATTTTCTTGGAATTTAAGTGAAAAATATGAATCAGCATGTGATAATTAACTGATAATAATGAACATGTGATGATGAATTAAAGTGTAAACTAAAATTTGGTACATATAGTCTCAGTGCTTTGAATATATTTTAGTGCCTATGCTTTGCATTTAATGACTTGTATGTGCATTTTTCCCACCACTAACAGATCTTCTTGGGTAGAAACAAGATAACCTATTTTTTCAATTTCTCCAGTATCAACTACAGTAGCTAATGCATTATAGAAATCCAACAATCATTTATTAAATAACTTAATAAATGAATAAAACTGCAAGAGATCAATGAAAAGCAAATGAATAAAACGAAGAAAATATGAATAGAATAAAAAACTTGCGTTTTGGACTTCTTTCCCCAAGGTTTTTCCATCCTGAAGTTGGGATCCTACATTTCACACTATTTAAAATGTAGAGGAAAATGTAATTGAGACCAAAATAGCAAATGATATTGATTTAAATGCCTCCAAGTTGAGATGAAAAAGTAGCTAATTAAAAGATAAGAAAGCTGGGCATAGTGGTACACACATGCAATGCCAGTACTTGGGAGGCTGCAACAGGAAGATGACAGGTTCGAGGCCAACCTCAGCAACTTAGCCAGACCCTTAGCAACTTAGGGAGACTCTGTTTCAAAATAAAATAATTAAAAAAACTATGGGGTATAGCTTGGAGGTAGAATTCTCCTGGGTTCAATCCTCAGCATCCCTCTCTCCCTCTCTTCTCTCTCTCAACACACACACACACACACACACACACACACACACACACACACAATTAATCCAGCCAGGTGTGGTAGTGCACACCTGTAATCTCAGTACTTGGGAGGCTGAGACAGGAGGATCACAAGTTTGAGGGTAGCCTCAACAACTTACCCAGACCTTCAGCAACTTAGGGAGACCCTGTTTCAAAATAAAAAATTAAAAGGGCTGTGGGGTGTAGGTCTAGGTCAGAGGTTGAATAACCCTGAATTGAATCCCCAGCACCAAACAAACAAACAAGTAAACAACAAAACATATTTAGGAAAGTTTTTTTCTTTTCTTTTTAAGGAAGAAATTCAGTAAGGAAATTCATTTTATGTTTTCAAAAGCCACTGAAAGTATTTCAGTAACTTCAGTAACTTAATTGTTCTGGAACTTGGCTTTTGTATTAAATGGCTTGATCCAAAACCCAGGGGTTCATGGGAAATATGCCTTCAGGGTCCCTCAGGACTATTCCAGGAGGGAGCTTCCCAGTCTACCCACCCATGGCTCTTTTGGTTCTCATCGATCATCGATCGCTTCCTCCGGTCCTGCCCCCTTGTCCTATCCAAACCTGCTTTGCTCAGTGGTTGCCCATTGGAGTACCCCTCGTCACTTCCAGTTGCACGCCCCTGCTTCTAAATCACAAAGCCTGATCTTTTGTCCCAGTTGGCCTTTCCTGAAGCTCAGGTCACCCTGCTCTGTTGGGCCTGGTCTCCATGACTGCCTCCTGTTTTGCCTTTGGGAACGTAGTTTGCATTTTACCCTAAACTACAAACCTAAACCCCAAAGAAACCTTCAGCAGTGGTGTGCAGGTATACATCAGCCATTGATTAGGGATTAAAAAAAAAATACTATGGGGATCTTGTTCGCATGGGCTAGGCTTCCGCCTGTGGCCGCATCTCTTGCACAGCTGGGCACTCCTGGGGCTGCTTGGCTGTGCCTCCCAAGGAAGTTGCAAAATGCCCTACTTCCTGGCTGTGCGCCTACTTAAAAATAAAAATGGGCGTGCAAGCGCTGGCCTTCGTGGTCTCCGTCATTAGTCACTGTGTCATTCCCTGGAGCTTGGACTTCTGGCAACCTCACGGGCAGTTTGACCATGGGGTTCACCTAAGTATCCCCAGAGCCCAGAACAGTGCTGGGCATCATGTAGTGCTCAATAATACCTGTCAATGAAATCTCCTCCGCTTGGGGTAAGCCTGTGGGGAATTTCTTGCTTCTCATGCATCTGTGAACGGTCTGTCCAGGAACCACAGTTAATCACTAAAGGTGATGAGAGGTAGGGAGTATAGGATCTAAGGATTTCAGGGGCTCTGCGTTACCTCGTGTTCCTTGTGCACCCTGAGGACATGAGTGCTTTGGAGGCTTTGGAAAATCAAAACCTCTTAGAGACCGAACAGGGTAAACATCCTTCTGGGTCCTCTCGTTTGCTGTTCTACACATTCGAAGAAGTGGTTTCATCTGCCCAATAAATATTCTTTTAGGTTCAATGTTGGCATGGTTTTAGTATCTTCTAAACATTGTAATCCAAATCACGCGAGTCTGAAATTCTAAATACTCTCATTTCACTTCATGGCCATTAACTGGTATGTTTTATGATTTTAGGTTCTCTAAGACCTGTGGGTCTTGACTGGAGAGACTTTTGTCTCCAGGAAACTCTTGGCAGTGTCTGGGGGCAGTTTGGGTTGTCAGCACCTGGAAGGAGAAAGTGGGATGAGGTCCTTGTTGTTGCTAAACATCTTCCAAGGCACAGGACAGAGACCGTTCAGGACTCTCAGTGCTTAGGTGTGTGGTCCTCGATTTGACATTTCTCATCTCTGACCTCTCTATCCTCTTCGTGGTCCACGAGGCTGTCTGCAGGAACTGCTCTCTGTCCCACTGTTGGGTTCAACCGATAGGCAACATGAGCAAGAATCAGGAGCCCAGCTGGACATGGTAGTGAATGACTGAAATCCCAGTACTTGGGAGGCTGAGACAGGAGGATCACAGTTTCGAGGACAACCTCAGCAATAGTGAGACTCAGCAACCTAGCAAGGTCCTGTTTCAAAATAAAAATAAAAAGAGCTGGGGGTGTAGCTCAGAGGTAAAATACCCCTGGGTTCAATCGATTACAGACACACACACACACACACACACACACACACACACACACACACCAAAAATAAGTAAAAAAAAAAAAGAAACAAAGAAATGAGGAGCCGGGTGTGGTGGCACTCACTTGTAATCCCAGCATTTGGGAGGCTGAAATCGGAGATCCGGGTTCGCGGCCAGCCTCAGCTACCTAGTGAGGCACTCCACAACTTAGTGAGACCCTGTTTCAAAATAAAGAATAAAAAATAGGGCTGGAGGTATAGCTCAGAGGTAGAATGCCCCTGAGTTCAATCCCCAGTACCACTCCCCCCCCCCAAAAAAAGAAATGAGGAAACAGGAGTCCAATGGGTGTGTGTAACAATCTCCAAGCTCCTTGTTGTGGGATTCAGAAACGTTTGTGCAATCCTTTACAAACCAACCTTTTACTCACCAAGTTTTGACCTACCCACTTTTCATGTTTCACCTGCTTCCTGCCCAGGCCTGGACTGATGCAATTATTTAAAATATTTAAGAATTGGACCTTTAGTGTGGCACCTATTTATTTTAGAGGCCATCAACACAGAAATTGAAAATGATGTCATGCAAAGAAACCTGCCTGGTTCTCTTTTTCCTTTCCTGAGGGTGAAGTTTCCTCTACTGCCTTTTCATCTTTGTGACCTTTAAAAAACGCCACCCCGATAGGTTGGCTGAAGGGAGCCCCTGACTGCAGATGACTCTGCATGGAGATGTCCTTTCACATCATCTTCCTGCCCTTTGGGGCCTTCTAAATGCAGCCTAAGAAGAGATGAACAAGTATATGATGATAAATCAGAACAGCAGCTTCCCTGAGGGTGAGGATGGCAGTTCCTGAGAATGGGCAGGAAGGAGCCTTTTATGGTGACAGGAACATTCATTCTGATCTGTGCACTTGACTCTGTTACAATTATACCTCGATTTGGGAAGAAGGAGAAAGACTATAGAATTAGAATCACAGATTCTTACAGCTGTAAGAGAACTTTTTTTTTTCTCGGTACTAGGGATTGAACCCAGGGACATTCTACTTCTGAGACACATCCCCAAGCCCTTTTTATGTTTTAAAATAGGGTCTCACTAAGTTACTGAAGGTGTTCTCAAACCTGTGATCCTCTTGTCTCAGACTCCCAAGTACTGGGATTGTAGGTCTGTGCCATTGCTCCCATCTGGGACACCATTTTTTTTGTACCTTGCCTCATGCTTATCTCGAATCTCTTTGGGAATAAAAGTTTTTGCAATTAAGCCCTAGGGAACTAGCTGTAAATGTATGTGTGGCAAAGTCCTATGTACTTGCACAGTGCTTGGGAGATAGACAAGGATGCGCATTTATCTTCATTACCAAGATGAAGGATTTAGGGCTCTGAGAGGTTCCGAGGTCATTTAGACTCCATGCTTCCGACTGTTCTAGAGGGATTCATGGCCCCGACTTCAATACCACAATTAAATATAGCAAGCGACCCTGGAAAGAAAACAATGCTACCAAGACATTACTAGGACAATTGATAAAACCTGAATATAGATTTTATGTAGAGAATAATATTGTACCCCATACTGTTGAATTTCTTGATCTTGACAATTATATTGTTATTTCATAAGAGAGTGTACTTGTTCATAAGAAATTAAGAAATGCAGGCTGAAGTATTCAGAGTAAAAGGTCATCGTGTCTATAACTTATGGTTCATATATATATATATATATATATATATATATATATATATATATATGAGAGAGAGAGAGAGAGAGAAAGAACACGGTGAGATGTTAACAATGTGTGAATCCAGGTGAATGATGCACAAGTATTTGTTGCCTTGCTCTTCTAACTTTGCTATAACTATTACATTTTTTTCTAAGCCAGGCATGGTGGCACATATCTGTAATCTCAGTGCTTGGGAGGCTGTGACAGGAGGACGGCAGGTTTGAGGACAGCCTCAGCAACTTAATGAGGCTCTCGGAAACCTAGCAAGACCCTGTATCAAAATAAAAAATAAAAAGGGAAAAGGGCTGGGACGTAACTCAGAGGTAGAATGCCCCAGAGTTCAATCCCAGTTAAAAAAAAAAAAGCTTTTTATTTTTTTCTAAATAAGAAGCTTTAAAAATATGACTTTCAGCCAGGCATTGTGGCTCACGCTTGCTTGTAATCCCAGCATTTGGGAGGCTGGGACCGGAGGATCTGGGTTCGCAGCCAGCCTCAGCTACCTAGTGAGGCACTCCACAACTTAGTGAGACCTTGTTTCAAAATAAAGAATAAAAAATAGGGCTGGGGGTATAGCTCGGAGGTAGAATGCCCCTGGGTTCAATCCCCAGTACCGCAAAAAAAAAAAAAATACATATATGCATATATAAAAATATATATGTATAAAATATGTATATATGTATAAAAATATATACATATATGCATATATATGTACATATATGCATATATATATGACTTTCAGATAAAATCAAGTTGTGCCTATATTTTGCATATCACACAAAACCATAGTTATCAAGCCGGGCATGATTGTGCGTACCTGTAATCCTAATACTCGAGAGGCTGAGACAGGAGAATTGCAGGTTTGAGGCCAGCCTCAGCAACTTATAGTGAGGCTCTCATCAATTTAGTGAGACCTTGTTTCAAAAATAAAAAATAAAATAGGGCGGAGGGGTATAGGTCAGAGGTAGAATACCCCTGGGTTCCATCCCTAGTACCCACCCCCCCAAAAAATAGTTCTCTTGGGCAGTGTAAGAAAATGACACAATTCTAATTCCTTACAGATTTACTAGCTGTTTCATTTCATCACAACACTGGCAAAACATCCCTTCTTGTTTTTAGTTAACATAGCCTAGTGAATTTAATAGGGACCAGTTGTAGTTTTTAGAGACTACAATAGAATATTCTCTTATGAGGCCTTGGGGGAAGGGAAGAGTCTGCAGGCTCATGATCCCTCTGCCTTGTCCCAGGAGGGAGGGAAGACTTTGGAGGGGTTAGCTGTGTGGTACACAAGGGACGCTGGGTCCCAGGGATAAGGGACCCAACCTTGCTAGAGTTTCATGACCCGAGTGTACCTTGGAAACACAGAAGTTCTGGGCTTGAAAGAAAGTGAGGGCCCCGTCCAGTGTAGAAAACTGGTGGATGACTTTGAAACAGCTTCACCGCTCTGGAATGGAGAAGGCTCAATAACCGAGTTACCCCTTCCCCTAATGCACATGATGTACTTTCACGAACATATCAAAGTCAATCACTAAACTGAACTTGAGAAGGAGGGAGGATGAGGGAGTGGGGCGGGAATTGGGGAAGGGTTAAATGAGAGATGTGTTCACGTATGCCTCTACCAGCTTGTACCTAACAAAGATGTATGATTACAATGCACCAAAAAAAAAAAAAAAGATTACCTACCAAGTTACAATTTTCCTCCACTGTGGCAGGAAGGGTGCCCCAAATTGAAATTAAACTAAATTATTATTATTATTATTAGTACCAGGGATCAAACCCAGGGACATTCTACCTCTAAGCTATACCCCCAGCCCTTTAAATTATTTTTATTTTGAAAGTCTTGCTAAGTTATTGAGGGCCTTGCTAAGTTACTGAGGCTTGCCTCAAATTTGTGATCCTCCTGTCTCAGTCTCCCAAATACTGGGATTGCAGGCATGCACCACCACCATGCCCAGCTTCAAAACTTATTTATTTATTTTTTTTGCGGTACTGGGGATTGAATTCAGGGACATTCTGCCTCCGAGCTATACCCCAGCCCTACTTTTTTTTATTCTTTATTTTGAAACCGAGTCTCACTAAGTTGCGGAGTGCCTCACTAGGTAGCTGAGGCTGGCCGCAAACCTGGATCCTCCGGTCTCAGCCTCCCGAATGCTGGGATTACAAGCGTGCGCCACCACGCCCGGCTAAAACTTATTTTTAAGGTTTGATTTTGGGGGTTGAGTTGCTCCTGTTACATTAAGCAACATGTGTTGCAATGCATGAGAAGCTGAGAAATCCATAGGGATTATCTCATTTTGTCCTCACAACCCCTCTATGACTTGGTTAAAAGAATCCCCACATTGTAACTGGGAAAATGAAGCATAGAGGAGTTAATAAGTCACATTGTACCTGGGTGGCTCTGGCCTTTGAACTGAGCAGCCTGCCTCCAGTCCCTCTACCGTGTCTGTGGGTGGCTTCCCACCTGCCCTTAGGCCATCCTCCCTGTGGCTGGTCCACCTCCAGCTCCCAGGGGGCAGAACGGGGCCTGAGGCTTATGAAAGGAAGATGCTAGAGGCCTATCCCAGCCCATCAGAGCCCAAGAAAAATCACTCATTCCGTCCCTTTCACTAGGCAGCCAAACTTTCCATACTGCAGATGACTAAAAGATGAGCTGATTGTGCCCAGGAGGGTGTGACTCTACTGCCAAATGTCCTGGCTGGCAATCCTCTCATCTCCTGCAAAGAGTGAGGTCCTTCCAAACGACACTGGTGTTCTCCGTTCCCCCACGGATGTGTAACTCAGGCAGGTAGGCCTGCCAAAGTCACACACAGTGCCTCGGCCAGCGCCCGAAAAGAGCTGGTCGTGCAGTAAGGGCAATTTGTGAGACATAATTAATTGCAGGTTCCTTCTGGAGCTGTTTAAGCTCCTTCATGTCTCAGATGCACGGCCAGCACGGAGCTCTCCCTGGCAGCGAGGATTCTTCCACCTCCAGATGACAGAAATCAAGGGCACCATTCGGATGGAGCTTGGCTTTCCCAAGACTTGGTGGGGCAGGCTCACACGGATGAATGGGGCTTTGGGGAGCCTACTCTTTCAGCAGATCCAAACCACACGGATCACACAAATCTATGGAAAAGAATGGCTTCCTCATGAGCCGACCAAAGGACAGCAAGAGTCTCCATTCGGCTCAGTATGATGAGCCTTTTCTACCAGGAAAAGGGGCAACAGTGGTCAGCAAAGGATATGCCCACTGGCCTAAAGCAAAGGCTTTTCCAAGATGGCATTTGCTTTCTGTTCAGAGAAGCACCGTGGGTTTTGGTTCCATCACTATAGTGTTTCCTGTTATATTTGTTGTCTGTTGTTATAAACAACAAAACCTATATGGATACAGCGACCTGTAAATTCAATTCTTCTCTAAACCCTCACAGGTAGCTCTCAAATATACCAATTTCAGATAAATACCCAAGGGTTATGGGTGGGATTTAGAATGTCCTCCGGATCTCACATGGTAGACAAGGTGGCCATGCTGGAGGAGGAACTTGGGTGCTGGGGAGAGGTCCCTGGGTCATGACTGGGGACAGGATTTCCTGGGACACACTGCTATGATTTCCTGCTCTTTTCTCACCCTTGCCTGCCAGGAGCTGACACAAGCTCTCAGCCTTCTCTCTCTGTTCCTCGCCATCATGCCCTGAGGACCTGTAGCCTCCGCAGAAGCCAGTATAACATGGACTGAAATCTCTAGAACCACGAGTAAATAAAGAAATCTTTCTTCCTCTAAATTATGCCTGTCAGGTGTTTAGATCACAGGGGTGAGAATGCTGACAGAAACTCCATGTTAACACAGCCCCAAATCATTTTAGTTTTGGTCAAGGTAAAATCCAAGTAAAAAGTAGAGGACATTCAAAAACAGATGAATCCCATACATATTAAATCACATGAAGGAAGCCAGATAAGAAAAAGCACACAAAGCAGGCAAAACTAATCTATGGCAAAATAACTGAGAACAGTGGTTATCTCTGGGACGTGGTATTGACTGAAGAGAGGCTGAAAGCTGGAAAGCTCAATATCTTGATTTCAATAGTACTTCCCCAGGCATAGACATATGTAAACATTCATCAAGGCCACTCTTAGATTTGTATGTACTCTACTGTATTTAAATTATCCCTCAAGGAAGAAGTCATAATCTTAATAGAAATGTTTTTCTTTTCTTTTTGGTGCTGGGACTTCAACCCAGAACCTCATTCATATTAATCATGTGCTCTACCACTGAGCTACATGCTCAGTCCAGAAATCTTAAAGAAAAATTCAGAAGCTATTTTTGCCCCAAATTAGCAATTAACCTTTATTTAGATATATATGAGCAAATAGTTTGATAGCAATCATCACAAAAATTCTGTTAATCTATACTTACTCTGCATGTTAATATAAAATTGCCCTTGAAAAGAAAAAAAGAAACAGCAAAAATCCGAAGAAGCTTCCTGAAACATTGAAAGGTTTGCTTTAATAGTTTCAAGGACCATTGGCTATAAACTTGGAAATATGAATGCTTATAATAGGAGGTTACATTTGTTAGGATGTTCACTTAAAGTTGTAGCGTCCGATTACTATAAGGGGTTAATTTTTACTCAAGCACCTGTCATGACCCATGTGGACCTGATTTCAATTCAATTCAAAATAATCAGTCCAGAAGAAAGCATGCACTTCTGGAAATTAAGAGCATAGTTGAAGGCATTTCTTCTTGAAAAGACATTTCGAAGGCAAATTTGACACAACTGATTAACTTAAAACACAAAAGAGAACCTTGGCGCTCAGGGGTGACCTGGCTAGTCCAGGGTGCCAGGCACCAAATGTGAGCTTAGGCCCCCTGGTTCCTGAGTTCCAGTGTCCCATGGCTTCTCTGATTTTCTAAAAAATCCTATTTTGTATTTAAATTGAATATATACATATTAAAGGATCTGCTTCCATGTAATGAAATTAAATATTAACAAGAAAAGGATGCCCCTCCTACCAAAGTTTCTCGTCTGGAAGTTGAAAGACACATTTTCTCATTAATTCTGAGATTGGAAAAGATCTCAAAGTGGAAAAATGAAAGCACAATTTCTCTCTCTCTCTCTCCTCTCTTCTCTCTTTGAACCCAGGGGCATTCTACTTCTGAGCTACGTCCCTAGCTTTTTTATTTTTCATTTTGAAACAGGGTCTCACTAGGTTGCTGAGGGTTTTGCTAAGTTGCTGAGGCTAGCCACAAACCTGCCATCCTCCTGTCTCAGCCTCCCAAGTACTGGGATTACAGATGTGCACTACCATGCCCATTTGGAATTTCTAAATAAACATGGATGCTCCAGAGCAAAATCTGTGGGATGTGGCCAAGTAGAGAGTCAGACTAAAATACAATATTAAAAATGAGAAATATAGGAAGTATACTACTTTTTCAACTTTGGAAGCAAGAAAGTGAAAACAATTCAGAAGAAAAACAGAAAGCAGGAGTGAGTTGAATAATAGAGGAAATAAACTGGGAATGGTGATGCATGCCTATAATCCCTGTATTTATAGGGCTTAGATGGGAGGATTACAGGGTTGAGGCCAGCCTCAGCAACTAAGCAAGACCCTACTTCAAATAAAAAAATTAAAAGGACTAGAGGTGTAGCTTCAATATCTAGCACCAAAAAGTAAAAATAAAACAAAGAAAAAAGAAGAAATAAACTGAAAAATCAGAAAGATAAAAAACTATGTTTTTGTAAATCCAAATGCATATACGGCACATATATAAACTTACAGCTAGATCTGGGCATGCCTGCAATCCCAGTACTTAGGAGGCTGAGACAGGAGGATCACAGGTTCAAGGCCAGCCTCAGCAATTTATTGAGACTCTGTTTGTGTGTTTTACTAAGGATTGAACCCAGGAGCATTCTACTTTTGAGCTACATCCTCAGTAATATTTTATTTTTATTTTGAAATAGGGTCTCACTAGGTTGATGAGAGTCTCACTACTTATTAAGACTGTCCTCAAACCTGTGATCCTCCTGTTTCAGCCTCCATACTGAGATTACAAGTGTGTGCCAACACACCCAGCTGAGACCCTGTTTCAAAATAAAAAATAAAAAGTGCTGTAGGGAGCCGGGTGTGGTGGTGCACGCTTGTAATCCCAGCATTCGGGAGGCTGAGACCAGAGGATCTGGGTTCGCGGCCAGCCTCAGCTACCTAGTGAGGCCCTCCGCAACTTAGTGAGACCCTGTTTCAAAATAAAGAATAAAAAATAGGGCTGGGGGTGTAGCTTGGAGGTAGAATGCCCCTGAGTTCAATCCCCAGTACTGCAAAAAAAAAAAAAAAAAGTGCTGTAGGTGTGTTTGGTGGTAGAATTGCCCTGGGTTCAATTTCTAATATCAAAACAAACAAGTATAAAACAAACAAACAAAAACACTGCAGCCAACATTACACTCCAGTGGTGATATAAGTATTCTCATCATGATGCTTGTCTGAGTCATCATTGTCACTGTTGTAATTCAAAACAATTGACCACACAACTTAGAGGAAAGAAGATTTATTTGTTCACAGTTTTTGGCAATTTTAGAGTTTCAGTCCATGTCAGACCAGGTATGTGGAGCTCAGGGCATGGATATGGGAAACAGAGACAGGGAGTAAGCAAGGCTCTGCTCTCATATCACAGAGGCCAAAGCAAGTGAGAGAGAAAGAGATCCAAAGGATGAGAAACCATATATCATCCCCAAGGCCACACCCCCAGGGATCCCTCCCCAGCAACCAAACCCCATTTTCAACTTTGCTGCCTTGCTTTTCTGAAGGCTACGGGGACATTCTAACTCTAAACCATTACAATGCTCTTCCAGTCATTTCTTCATAGAAGCAGCTGCCCTAAGGCTGGCTCCAATAAAGTAGCCATGACTTACTCATTGTGCATTTCAAATCTATACCAAGGTGCCAACACAACTCAATGCAGCATTACTACATACCCACCAGAAGAGCTCAAACATAAAAGGAAGATTGGCACACCAAATCCTGCTGCAGATGTGGAAAGCTAGGCCTCCCACATGTTGTTGGTGGAGATGTCAATGGGCACAACCATTTTGAAAAAGTATGATTTGTGTAAATTCTGTGAGCAATTCCACTCTTGGTATATAATTAACAGCAATGGGTCTTTATGTCTATCAGAAGACATGTACAGAAATATTGACGGCATTATTATTCATGGTAGACAATATACTCTTTTTTGAAGCAAACTAATGATGGTTTGAACTATGGCCTGGTTGCCTTGTATTTGAGTTCATGCCCTCACCTTACCCTGGCTCTCTCAGGTTTTGTGAGCTTTCTTTTTATATTTTATTTTGTTGGTACTGGGGATTGAACCCAGGGGCATACTATCTCTGAGCTACACCTTGAGCCCTATTTTATTTCTTATTTTGATACAGGGGCTTGCCAAGTTGCTGATGGTCTTGCTAAACTGCTGAGGCTGACCTCAAATCTGCTATCCTCCTGTCTCAGTCTCCCAAGCACAGGGATTATAGGCATGTGCTACCACACTCAGCTTATGAGCTTTCATTTTAAAAAAATTATTTATTTGAAAATCATTTTAAACTTAGAAGAGACAAGTTCAGTGCACATTTCCTAAGAAAATATATCCTCTTACATTACAACACTCCAGTTACCAATGTCAGGAATTTTCCTGTTGATGTATTTTTTTTTTTTTTGCGGTACTGGGGATTGAACTCAGGAGCATTCTACCTCCGAGCTACACCCCCAGCCCTATTTTTTATTCTTGATTTTGAAACCGAGTCTCACTAAGTTGCAGAGTGCCTCACTAGGTAGCTGAGGCTGGCCGCGAACCCGGATCCTCCGGTCTCAGCCTCCCGAATGCTGGGATTACAAGCGTGCGCCACCACGCCCGGCTTGATGTATTTTTATTTAACTACTACTTTTAACTTTATCAGTAGATCCAATAATGCTATTTATAGTATCTTTCTCCTCTAGTACAAAATCCAGTCTAGGGTAAAGCATTGCATTCAGTTGTCATTTTTCTTAGTGTTCTTTAATCTGGAACAGTTGAGGAACAGGATATTTACATAGTCTTCAGGCGTCTCTGCAGAGATTGTTTATTAGTTGAAAGAGAGGAAAGACTAGCTATGTAGTGGAGAAATCTGACAATATCATGCCTAGGCAATCAAAATAAATGTTCATACCAAGCATGGTGGTACATGCCTGTAATCCCAGTATTAGGGAGGCTGAGACAGGAGGATCACAGGTTTGAGGTCAGCCATAGCAACTTAGAGAGGCTCTGTTTCAAGATAAAAAATAAAAAGGGCTGGGGGTATAGCTCGGAGGCAGAATACCCCTGGGTTCAATCCCTAGTACCCTCCCCCATGAAAGTTTCTAGCAACAAATGCCTATGTTATATCCTTTTATTTTTGTGATACTGAGGATTGAACTGAGGGGCATTCTACCTCTGAGCTACACCCACAACTCTATTTTATTTTTATTTTGAAACAGAGTCTTGCTCGGTTGATGAGAGTCTCAATACTTGCTGAGGCTGGCCAGGAACCTGTGATACTCCTTTCTCAGTCTCCCAAGTACTTGGATTACAGGTGTGCACCACCACATGTAGCTCAAATACATATCTTAATTTTACACATCAAGGAACTAGAAAAAGAAGAATAAACCGAGCCTAAACTTAGGACAATGAAGAAAATAATAAAAATTAGAGCAAAAATAAAAGAGACTATAATAATGGTGTAAATGATAAATAAAAATGAGTTGTTTTTTGACAAGTTAAACGAAACTGACAAACCTTTAGCTTGACTAACCAAGAACAACAACAAAAAAGACTCAAATACATAAAATGACAAATAAAAGATGCATGATAAGATCAAATAAGTAAAAAGATAAATAGATACAATGTTATGCCAAATTGGATAACTTAAAATAAATGGATAAATTCCTAGAAACATACAACATAACTAGACTGAATCATGAAGAAATAGAAAATCTGGACAGACCAATGAGTAAGGCGACTGAATGAGTAACCAGAAACTCCCCAGCAGAGGAAAGCTTAAGGCTAAATGGCCTCACTGGTGAATCATATCAAATTTTTAAAGAAGAATTAACATAAATCTGTTTAAACCCTCCTAAAAAATTGAAGAGGAAGGAACACTTCCAAACTCATTTTATGAGGCCAGCATCACCCTGATCCAAAGCCAGACAAGGACATTATGAGAAAAGAAAATTATAGGCCAATATTTCTGATAATCATAGATGCAAAATTCCTTAATAAAATCCTAGCAAAACAAGTTGTGTGTGTGTGTGTGTGTGTGTGTGTGTGTGTGTGTGTATGTGTGTGTGTGGTTGTGCAGTACTGGGGATGGAACCCAGGGGCATTCTACCTCTGAGCTACACCCCCAGCCCTATTTTATTATTTTATTTTGAAACAAGGTCTCACTAAATTGCAGAGGGCCTCACTAAGTTGCTAAGGCTGGCTGTAAACCTGTAATCCTCCTGTCTCAGCCTCCCAAGTACTGGGATTACAAGTGTGGAACACCATGCCCAGCTGCAAAGTAAATTTAACAGTACACATAAAGGATCATACAGCATGCCCAAGTAGGATTTGTCTGTGACATGCAAGGATGTTTCAACACCTGCAAATCAATAAATGTCACCACAGTGACAGAATGAAAGCTAAAAATCATGGTCATTTCAATAGATGCAGCAAAAAGCATCTAACAACATTTAGAATATTTTTTTGTGGTACTGGAGGTGGAACCCAGGGGACTTCTATCTCTGGGCTATACCCACAGACCTATTTTTTAAAATTTGGAAACAGGGTCTCACTAAGTTGCTGAAATCCCCACTAAGTTGCTGAGGCTGTTCTTGAACATGTGATCCTCCTGTCTCAGCCTCCCAAGTAGAGGTTACAAGCATGTGCCAACATGCCTGACTCTAGCATCATTTTATGATAAAATCTCTGAAATACTCTGTAAAAGGGATGTATCTCAAGATAATAAAAGCCACATATGACAAATCCACAGCTAACATCATACTCAAAGGTATAAAGCTGAACATTTTTCTTCTAAGATTAGGAACAAGACAAAGATGCCCACTGTTCCCACTGTTATTCAATGATTACTGGAAGTCCTAGCCTAAGCAATTAGGTAAAAAATAGAAACAAAAAACATATAATCTGGAAAGGAAGGACAATTGTCTCTGTTTGCAAATGACATGATTTTATCTATAGAAAACCCTGAGGACTCTACCGTAAAGTGTATAACTGACATAATAAACTCAGTAAAGTGGCAGGATAAAAATAGATATACCCAAATCAGTTGCATCTTTATACACTAATAGGAAGCTATATGAAAAAATTAAGAAAACAATTCCATATACAATAGCATCAAAAGCAATAAAATACTAGCTTGGCACAGTGGCACATTCTTGTAATCCTAGTACTTGGAAGGCTGAGACAGGAGGATTGCAGGTTCAAGGACAGCCTCAGAAACTTAGTGAGACCGTCAACAACCTAGGGAGACCCTATATCTCATTAAAAAGGACTGGGGTTATAGTTTAGAGGTAGAATGCTCCTGAGTTCACTTCCCAGCACCAAATTAATAATAATAATAAAATTCTTAGGAATAAATTTAACCAAGGAGATGAAAGACTGGTATGCTCAAAACTATTAAACATTAATGAAAGAAAAATTGAAGAAGACACAAATAAATGGAAAAGATATCTCTTTTGGAGGGCACTGGAGACTGAGCCCAGGGGCATTCTACCTATGAGCTACTCCCCGAGCCCTCTTTTTTATTTTGAAACAGGGTCTTGCTGAGTTGCTGAGCATCTCACTAAATTGCTGAGGCTGACTTTGAACCTATGTTCCTCCTATTTCAGCCTCTGTAGTACTGGGATTACAGGCATGCACTGTCATGCCAAGCTTAAGATATCTTGTGTTCAAAGATTGGAAAAACAATGTTGTTAAAATGTTCATATTACCCAACGCAATCTATATATTTGTTACAATCCCTTTAAAAATCTGAATGGCATTTTTCATAGCAATAGAAATAACAAGCCTAAAATTCATACAGAAACACAAAGGACTCTAAATGATCAAAGAAATTTTGAGAAAGAAGAGCAAAGGTGGAGGCATCACATTTCCTGATTTCAGAGTATTGCACAAAGCTATGGTAATTAAGACAATATGGTACTGGAATAAAAACAGACATATAGACCAATGAAACAGAGTAGAGAGCTCAGAAATAAACCCAAAGATAAAGGCCAGTCAACTGATTTTTAACAAGAATACCAAGACTGCACGATGGGGAAAGGAAAATGTCTTCAATGAATGGCATCAGGAAAGTTGGGTATCCACATGCTGAAGAATGAAATTGGACATTAACTTCACACTATATGAGAAAAGCAACTCAAAATGGATTAAACACTTAAAAATAAGACTTGAAGCTGTAAAAATAACTAGAGGGAAATGTTCTTGATATTGGTTCAGGCAGGCAATCTTTTTTTTTATATGGTCCCCAAAGCACAGGTAAGCAGGTAAGGAAAGCAAAAATGAAGTGGGATTATGTCAAACTAAAAAACCTTTGCACAGGAAAAAAGGAAACAACAGAGTGAAGAGATAACTACAGAAAGGGAAAAATATTTGCTAACCATATATCTGATAAAGGGCTCACTAGCAGAAAAACAACCAGACTGAAAAATGAATAGATATTTCTCCAAAGAAAACATATTAATCAACCTCAGCTATATGAAAAGGTGCTTAGCATGACTGATTGTCAGGGAAATGCAAATAAAAACTACAATGAAATATCATCTTACACCTGTTAGAATGGCTGTTCTCGAAAAGACACAAGATGTGTGAGTAAGGATGAGGAAAAAAGGAACCCTTTATCCTGTTGGTAAATCGATTCAGTTATTGTAGAAAACAGTATAAAAGTCCCTCAAAAACTAAAATGCAGAATTACCATAATATCTAGCAATCCCACTTCTAGGTATATATCTGAAGGAAATGAAATCAGAATCCTAAAGAGATATCTGCAATCTCATGTTCATTATAGCATTTTCATCATTTGTTGCTGAGAAATGTTTTTTTTCTTTTTTTTTTTGGTACTAGGGATTGAACCCAGGGGCATTCTGCCTCCAAGCTATACCCCCAGCCCTTTTAAATTTTTATTTTGAAACATGGTCTCATTAAGTTGTAGAGCGCCTTGCTAAGTTGCTAAGGCTAACCTCAAACCTGAGATTCTCCTGTCTCAGCTTCCCCAGTACTGGGATGACAGGCATGTGCAACCTTGCCCTGCTGCTGAGACCATTTCTATGGTCTCTCTGCTTTAGTCCTGGGTCCCTCACCGTTTGTTCTCCATACAGACACCAGAGTGCCTCCAAGCCATACTCCCGGCCTTTTTATTATTTATTTTGAAACAGGGTCTCGCTAAGTTACTGAAGCTGGCCTCAAACCTGCAATCCTCTTGTCATATTTTCCCAGGTACTGGGATTACAGTCATGTGCCACCATGCTTGGCCCAAGAGGGAATCTTGAAATGGCAGCCACCCATTTTCCAGCCACTTCCTACTGTTCATCATGTTTCTCATCGCAGCACTTGTCACTACCAGGAATGATACTGTTCATTTATTTGTTTACTTGCTATCTGTCTCAACATCTCTTGATATATTTACACTACATTCCCAGCATCTCGCACAGGTCCTGGTGTATACTAGGAACTCAATATTTGTTGAAATAACAGATCACTGATTGCACCTACATGTAAAATGGGTCTTACAGATAGATGGCTGTTTCCTTAAGCCCATCCCATCAGCCCTGCCATAAACTAAAAGTCCATAGCAAATTCTGAAAAGTATGTAGCTTACCAGGTTTTGTGTCAACTTCAAGTGTGGCAGTGAATTCAGTTTTCCTTCCTTCCTTCCTTCCTTCCTTCCTTCCTTCCTTCCTTCCTTCCTTCCTTCCTTCCTTCCTTCCTTCCTTCCTTCCTTCCTTTCTCCCTCCCTCCCTCCCTCCCTCCCTCCCTCTCTTCCTTCCTTCCTTCCTTCCTTCCTTCCTTCCTTCCTTCCCTTTTTTGTGATACAAAAAAGGGTTAAATCCAGGAGTTTTCTACCTCTGAGCTACAAATCCAGCCCCTTTTATTTTTTTATTTTGAAACAGGGTCTTGCTAAATTGCTGAGGCTGGCTTTGAACTTGCAATCCTCCTGTACACAATGGAATTTTACTCAGCCATAAAGAAGAACAAAATTATGTCATTTGCAGGGAAATGGATGGAACTGGAGAACATTATGCTAAGTGAGATTAGTCAGTCACAAAAAGTGAAAAGTCAGATGTTGTCCCTAATATGCAGAAGCTAGGAAGAAAATGGGACATAGGAGGGACTGTAGACAAAGAAGGAGAAACCTTAGATGAGTAAAGAAGAGGACCTGAGGGAGATTTGGAGGGAAGCACCCTAATGCACATGATGTACATTTACAAACATATCAAAGTCAATCACTAGCTGAACATGAGAAGGAGGGAGGGGAGCGGGAATGGGATGGGAATTGGGGAAGGGTTAAATGAGTGTGGTGTGCATGTATGCCTCTACCAGCTTGTACTTCATAAAGATGCATGATTACAATGCACCAATAAATTTAAAAAGCTAATAATTGTTAATTTGAATTCTTTAAATATTAAAATAATTGAATTTGGTTAAACTTGGCTTCTTGCTGTATATATGATGGTTTTGAAATTGGATATGCTTATGAGATAAATGCTATACTTGTACTTGCTAAAGGGCCCTAATGACTGATCTAGATGTAACCATCAGAAACCAAGTACCTGGTGAATTTCAATGCAAACTGGAGACTAATTTACACAGCCCTTAATGGTTCTTCTCTATTGTGTTTTGATAGAAACAGTACTTTCCCACATCCATTTTCTTTGTGAGATTTATTTACTTTGCTATGCAAAGAGATTGATAAATATATAAATAACCATTAAAATAATATAATATATATTTCGTGTGTGTGTGTGTGTGTGTGTGTGTGTGTGTGTGTGTGTGTGTGTTTGGTACTGGGGATTGAACCCACAGGCATTCTACCTCTGAGCTACACTCCCAGCCCTATTTTATTTTTTATTTGGAAACAGGGTCTTGCTAAGTTGCTAAGGCTGGCTTGGAACCTGTGATTCTTCTGTCTCAGCCTTCCAAGTATTGGGATTACAGCTATATGCCACCACGCCCAGCTGGAAATTGCTATATTTGAATTAGCTTATAAATTGTACTCTCCTAGGAGTCGACCAGAAACCATATTGTCATTGATATTTCTGAATGGTGGGGATATTTTTAAAAAATTTTGTACTGGAAATTGAACCCAGGGGCATTCTACCTCTGAGCTATACCCCCAGCTCTACTTTTATTTTTTGTTGGAAAAACAGGATGTCACTAAGTTGCTGAGGTTCTCACTAAATTGCTGCAGCTGGCTTCAGACTTGTGATCCTCCTGTCTCAGCCTCCCAAATACTGGGATTGCAGGCATGTGGCACTGGGACCAACAACTCACACTTTTTTAAGAAACTGGATGGAACAGTAAATGTGGTTAGGTCTCCCTTTGACATCTACCAATTTGGCTCCAAGTGTCACTCTTCTTCTGAAAAGTTCAGTCCCCTTCGGGCCTGTCCTGCAAGTGTCCTGGGAATATACCTGGCCTTCTTTCTGAAGTGAAATTGTTGTTATTTGTCAATCAGATCTCAATAAATCTGAATAAAAGGTCTGCGTTATAAAAAAAATTCACACGAAGTCAAAGAGGCTACAGACACCAAGTTTGGAGAAAACAGATTTTTCTTAAGTCTCACATACAAACCAGAAGACCGATGGGCTGGTGAAAAGCTCAGAATGCAATGGTGATTATGGAAGATGGGGTTCTTTCTGGGTTGTTCAGCCACGGACCCCTATGCAGGAGATCAGAGAGCTTGGGAAAAAAAAAAAAAAACCATTGCAGTTTAAGGCAGCTGGTGTCAACCCCAGGGGACATAGGGGAATTATCAGGGGGGAATTTTCAAATGACTCTCTTGCCAGGCATGATGGAGTATGTCTGTAATCCCAGTACTTGGGAGGTGAGACAGGAGGATCACAGGTTCGAGGACAGCCTCAGCAACTTAGTGAGACTCTCAGCAACCTAGTGAGAACCTATTGCAAAATAAAAAATAAAACAGGGCTGAGGGTGGAGCTCGGAGGCAGAATGCACCTGGGTTTAATCCCTAGCAACACACACACACACACACACACACACACACACACACACACACACACACATACACGATGCTCTTCCTTACTCTGAGGGCGTCTGATGTTTGCTTGGGATTGCAGTAAGTGTTGTATGTCTTCCATTTGCTCCTCAGATCCATTTTCCATCCCTCTCTACTCTGCTCTTTGCCCAGGGAGGCTGCCCTGTATAAATGGCAGCACCAGGCTCTCTTGCTTTCCCTCTTCTGGTTGGGTTTGGCCCCTAAGAGGTAATGGCAGCCTTAGGCTTGGTACCAGGTCCCTGCTATCACTTGTTCCACTGGACCTCACTCTCCTTCGGGATCTTCCTGAACTCTGATGATGCCCCTGCAAACAGTCCTTTCACTGAACTCTCCTCTATCTGTCCTAATTACGTGTGCCATTTCTTTCCAGCTGGGACCCTACTGGTGGCAGCTGTGTGGGGAGTGGATGGGCTGGTGGGCTGGTTTGTGTGGGGTCAAAAGTAAGTACCATGCCTGTAATTCCAGTGCTTGGGAGGCTGAGACAGGAGCATTGCAGGTTCAAGGTCAGTCTCAGCAATTTAGTAAGACCTTGTTTCAAAATTGATACAAATGTATATGTATGTATGTATGTATGTATGTATATATGTATGTATGCATATTATAAAAGGCTGAGGGTGTAGCTTGGAGGTAGAATACTCCTGGGTTCAATCTCTAGTACCAAAAAATAAAAAGCTAGTACCAGAACAAATTTGCCAATTTGTAAAACCGACTCGGATGTGGCCTCTCATTAAACTACTGTGTATTATGCTTTAAAAGAGAAAACAGTATACAGGAAACATTACACTTCTTTTCCCTTCTCTAACTACTTCAACTAATAGGCCTGTGGATTAGTCACTTGCTAATGAGTAGTTTTACCCCTGCACACTGTTGGAAAACCTCATGAAAGGTCCTATTCTTGCTGACCCATTAGCAGAGAGGTGAGACCTGCCAGAGACCAATGTTTATATATCACAACTATATTTGGAAATTTAATTGTCTTCCTAAAAAATCTCAAGTTAGAAAAGTGAAGGATTTTATCATAAGAGAAGCAAAATAATACATTCCGGGACCTGATGTGTTCTTAGTTTGCATCAGTCTCTAAGATTTTTATAGCCCAGAGACACAAGTGAGGGAGAGACAGCAGACTGTCTCAATCAGGGGTGGTTGTGTCCTCCAGGGGACATTTGGCGATGTCTGGAGACACTTTTGGTTATCTCTACTGGAACGAGAATTATACTTGCATCTAGTGGGTAAGGATCACTGCTAAGAATCAATTCCACAATGCACAGGACGGCCCCTCCTTTGACCCCCAAACCAAAAAATTATTTGGCCTAAATGCCAATAGTACTGAGGTTAAGAAACTCCTCTCTGGGTGAAATTGCAGCTCCATTAGTGAGGAAATTGGTGTTAAATAATATTCATAACTTTGAAATTTAAAAACCACATTCCGATCATGATAGGTACTCCTAAGTTTTTGATATCACTATAAATCGCTCACTAAACATTATTGCCTTAGAGTTTGGGGCATTTTGAAAAAATGGCAGGTTTACTGCAGTGCGTAATCTGTGTTTTTCAAAATAGAAACCAGGCTAGTTGGTCGGATGGAAGAAAATAGTTTGGGAGCACATGGAGTCTTCTGTTAAATTGCTTCTCCAATCAAAAGCATTTTCCCTCCAAATTGTGATTCTAATGAAAGAGATGCCCAGACCAAAAGGAAGTGGTCTTAGGTTCAGAGTGGGGAGAAAGGCAAGGGCAATGTAATTAGAATCTTCAACATTAGCGACTGCAGAGAAGAGACGAAAATCTAGTGCTATTTGGGAAGGATTTTCCCAGACACAAAGGTATCAAATATCCTGTCTCTTTTCTGCCCAAAATAGTTCTGGCTTGAACATGAGGTCCTCAAGGTGTCTTTGAGTAAGGAGGAAAAAATCTGCTCTGGGAATTGACTACTGTATTCCTGCCTCCCACCCCATCAAACTGTTGAGGTTTGTTGGTGAGATAAAAGGCCAAGAGATTGTATTTCTTATCATGTTTTTCACTAAGGGATGTGGTGTACTTGTAAAAAAATCTTTTGTTAAGACTTACTCTGAGCTGGAGAAGTAGGTTCCGGGAGGAATTGAAAAAAGCTAAAGACTCTAAAACCTTTTATGGCAAATAAAAATCAACCTGATATTAAAATTAATAAAGATGCTGGAAACGAACACTGGAACGATCACTGCAAGGATGGAGACAGAGAAACAATTGTTAGTCAGTCTCCAAGAAATGGAGAACAAAAATGTGGCCAGGTAGGAAATGCCAACTTTCCCAAATTAATTATCCCAAGGGAAGACTGCATTTCTTTGCAAAGTTGAGGCCATGCAGATTTGTAGCTCCAAATATTGTTCTTCTGATTCTATTAGAAGAATCAGCTCAAGGGCCTCAGCAATTCAGAAGTTTGAAAGAGCACTTGAGAGTCTGATGAAATGTCTGCTCCTCTCCAAAGAACATTCCTAGAAGCAGAAATTGGTCTACTTAGGCTGACAGTGTTAAAATGAAGAGCTCAGATAGGCCTGAGCTGCAGGAATTTAACAGATTGAATGGGTGAGGTGGTCCACACCCATAATCTCAGCACTTGGGAGGCAGAGATGGGAGAAATGCAGGTTCAAGGCCAGCATCAGAAACTGAGTGGGGTCCTAAGCAATGTGGTGAGGTGCAGTTACAAAATTTAAAAAAAAGTGCTGGGGGTGTTGCTCAGAGATAGAATGTCCCTGGGTTCAATGCCCAGCACCAAATAATAAATAAATAAATAAATAAATAAATAAATAAATAAATAAATAAATAAATAAAAAAAATAAAATAACCAAGTTGTTCAAATAATGGATAAATGGAGTTGGTGGTTATGGCTGACCCCAACTATTATCTATCCTGCTGTCCTGCCAGAAGTGGGCTTTCCCATCGACACTGCTCATTTCCAATGAGAACGTGCTCATTTCCAAGCCAATGAGATCCCATAATAATACAGTGGTGAGGCCTGTAATCCTTGTACTGGGGAAGCTGAGATGGGAGGATTGCAGGTTTGAGGACAGCGCTTGATAACCTAGTGGGACCCTGTTTCAAAATGAAAGATAAACTAGGGTTGGAGATGTAACTCAAAGGTAGACTGTTCCCCAGGTTCAATTCCTAGCCTTTCTTTGTCTCTCTCTGTCTCTCTGTCTCTCTGTCTCTCTGTCTCTCTCTGTCTCTCTCTCTCTCACACACACACACACACACACACACACACACACACACACACACACGTCTCTAGTGGTGAGTTGGGGCCAGCATACTCCAGCAATGGTCAATAATAACACGGGACAATAAGTAACTAAAAATGCTAAAATCTCTTATGGGATCTATGTTTTGAGAATAAACCAACCAATGGTTTATCCTAATCAATGAGATGATAATAAAAGGTGGGGATTAAAAGAGCAGGATTACAGAAGTCTTTGAAAGCAAGAGAGCACATCAAGAAGACTAAAGAAATACTTGGGCAAAATGGCACCTGTCTGTAATCCCAGTACTTGGGTGGTGGAGACAGGAGGATTAGATTTGACGCTAGCCTCAGCAATTTAGTGAGACCCTCCTCAACTCAGTGAGATCTCATTTCAAAATAAAAAATAGGGCTGGGGATATAGCTTGGAGGTAGAAGCCCCTGAGTTCAATTCCTGATACCTCGCCCCCACCCCCCCCCAAAAAAAAAGAAGAAAAAGACTAAAGAATTTAATACAGTAGAAACGATTTCAACAAGGA
The DNA here is from genome assembly GCA_004027655.1 of Graphiurus murinus. Taxonomy (NCBI): domain Eukaryota; kingdom Metazoa; phylum Chordata; class Mammalia; order Rodentia; family Gliridae; genus Graphiurus; species Graphiurus murinus. Next base: position 28,192 of record PVLC010005184.1, read on the forward strand.
TCAGCAAAAAAGTAATGATGGTCCCCAAGGGGAATAAAGTGCAGGACAATAATACCAGACACTTAATTACCTCTTACCACATGCCAATGACTGCTAGGTGCTTTTATTAGATTTATCATATTGAATCTTCCTCGCTGTTCTATGAGGAAGATATGAATATCTCCATCTTAGAAATGAGGATCTGAAAAGCAAAGGCTTTAAGTAACACACCCAGGTTCCCATAGCAACGGAGCTGCAGGGCTGGGGTAGCATTCCCGTCCCTCCGACTCCAGAGTCCAAGCTCTTCAAGTACTGTATTCTCCTGGCATACACTTTCTGGCTCTGCAATGGAGTGGGATGCTGTGGGGGAATAACTGCAATTTCATTGCTTGGGGTTTTCGAATGAGCAGAACATTAGTGTGTCACAGAAAATTGCTTCTAATGGCTCAGGAGCTGGCACGAATCAGATGCGAAACTTCTGTTTCTCAACATTAAGGACATTCAGGAACAGCATTAGCCCTATTCATGTAGCCCAGTGTGCACCCCAGTTCCCTTGCACATGCTTTCTCACTGGATCCTCCCTGGAAACCTGGTGAGCAGGCAGGCCAGCCACGTAGCAAAGATGTGATGGGCAGTCCCATCAGAAATGAGGCATAGCTAAGTTACTTATCATCCAAAATATGTGGGAGGAGGGAGAAATGCGAGCTCCCCCCCAAAAAGTTGCTTATTTCAATCCTGGGCAGTTCATAGGAGTTTATAATTTCTTTTCATAACAGTGTGATTGCTTCCTTTTGAAAAAGGCTTTGACTCATTCGGAGGAATGTATTCCATTACAAGTCTGCTGGCTCCGGGCTTTATGAAGAGCCAGTTGGTTGCCATGAAGACTGGGACTAACAAAATACAAACCGTGAACTCTTTCAATACCAGTCCCCAACTGGTTTCCAGCAGCCCACCTCAGAACTGTGGGAAGCTGATGGTGTTTCTGAGGTAGACTCTATTTACATCTGCAATCCATTCAGGGGGTTCCTCCTTTGCATTTGAAAAGATTCTCAAGACATCTGCTTTGGGTTCAAGAAAAACTTGGACATGAGACTTTTTGTCTGCGGCTAGAGTGTTTAGAAAGCAGTGTCTTAAAAACTTGCACTTCTCATACCAAATAAATTTTATCTCTAGTTCAGGCTAATAAAAAGGTAATATACCAAATTTTACTAATGGACCTCATAAGGGCCAACCCCTTTCAGCATTTACTACTTAAGTACCTAATTCTTATCAGATGTTTAATCACAGTACCAAAGGGATATAAGACTTTGGAAATTTGTTTTGTGATCCTGGGGATTGAACCCAAGAGCATTCTAATTCTAAACTATATTTTATTTTTTATTTTGAAACAGGGTCTCACTAAGTTGCTGAGGCTGGCCTGAAACCTGGGATCCTCCCTTTTCAGCCTCCCAAGTACTTGGGATTATAGACATGCACCACCATGCTCAGCTTACTTTTGAATTTTGAAAAATGAAATAATTTCTAAGATATCATAAAGCCTGCCTGGTTCTGGCTAAGGGAGGAAGTGGAAGAAAGTGGGGCAGGGAAGTTTAATTTGTAGTATTTTTCAAAATTGCTCAGCATCCATTCCAAATCTTCTGATAGCAAATTCATTTTGGGTAACCACACTGCCCCGTCTTCAATCATATAATTCAGGTACAGTTGATCCCACCCCAGTTCCCGAGATGGGCATATGACCCAAGCCTGGCCAATCAGAGTATCACACCCCAGTGGATATGAGGAGTCATTAACGGAGGGGCACGTGACCAAAACCAATGAGACTCAATTCCATGATTTGTTTTTTCATGGAACTGGAGATTGAACTTGGGGGCATTCTACCTCCGAGCTATACACCCAGCCCATTTTATTTTTTGTTTGGAAACAGGGTCTCATTAGGTTGCTAAGAGTCTCATTATTGCTGAGGCTGGCCTTGAACCTGAGATCCTCCTGTCTCAGCCTCCTAAGAACTGGGATTAGAGGTGTGCACAACCACAACCGGCCATTTCCAGAATTTTTGTTGGAGTTTTTGAGATGGAAGAATATTTTTCTGTAGGTTCTAAAGAGCTGTGTAGAAGTCTAGAGTTACTGCCTGAGAATGGAGTTTTTACATAGAGGTAAAATAGGAGAGGGATGGAAAGAACAAGACCAATAATTTTTACATTGTTAAGTATTGATAATATTGTTTAAGCCCCTAAATCCAGTTTTGCCTGAAGTCGATCTCTGAACTTTTCAGTTATTTGACCCAATCAATTTATTTCCTCTTTAACTGTAGTATAACTGGATTTATCTGCAACCAGAACAGTCCAGATTAGTATAGAAAATATATCTATATTATTTTAAGTATATTTAATAATTAAGTTTAACTTGAATAGTAGAAGAGGTTTTTAGGGATCCTCTTTGGGTAAACAGATAATTATAGCATCTGTTAAGTCTGCTAAGTCCTTTGTAATAAAGTCCTTGGGGGAACTTTGTTTAAATATTTTTGAGACTTCCCCTTATAATCTTATTAATGATTTTAATTTGTGCTCCTGAGAAATAATTTGCTCAGAAAGTATAAATTTTGACTTCTATATAACTAAAACATCCATTTGTGTGTGTGTATGTGTGTGTGTGTGTGTGTGTGTGTGTGTGTGTGTGTGGTGCTGGAGATTGATACCACTGCCCTATTTTATTTTGAAACAGAGTCTCCCTAAGTTGCCAAGGGCCCCACTAAGTTGCTGAGGCTGGCCTTGAACCCGTGATCCTCCTGTCTCAGCCTCCCAAGTACTGGGTTTACAGGTATGGGCCACCATGCCCAATTCTAGCTGTAAGTTTATATGGGATTTTAATGTAGAAGGCTCATTCAGCCTGATGAATAAGTGGACATGCCAGTGCCCTGATCATGAACAATCCTGAACTTGCAAAAGAACAACTAAGAACATACTATTTTTAGTATGCTGCTTAAAGCTATGAATATATTTAATACCCCTATACTCCATAACTCATTGAATGTTTTTTTAAATGATGCATTGCATAGGTTTTTTAAAATTATAAAACCTGTGGAGGCCCAGCCAAAAAGGAACTTAATTACATTCTGATTATTATCTATTTTTCTTTAAACATCTCCAGAATCTTCACAAATTTTCCTATTTGTTATCATCCTAGGGAGCCAATATATTCACTTTGGGAGATTCTCTGGAGTATGAATAAAATGCTAAATGTTACATTATGGTAGGGATTCTCAACCTTGGCTGCCAATTAGAATCACCTGGGGAGCTTTTCAAAACTCCTAATATTGTGGCCCCACCCTAGTGCAATCAGAATTTTTTGGAGTGTGGTCCTGGCATTGATATTTTTAAAAGCTCCCCAGGTGATATGAATGTCCAGACAGAGCTGAGAACAACTTCATTATTGGAAATATTGACTAAAATCTATGATTCGATTCAGTAAGAAATCATTTAGTAACTAAGTAATCTGCTAAAACACTCTTAATTTCCTAAAATGGAATCTTTTTTTAAATGATGATGAAATAAATCATATATATTTGATCAGCTCACATGCTCTTGGGTACACTGAGCTGCTTTTCACCAATCCCAAACCTTTAAAGTTTCCTTTCAAATTAATGGATAAGATAGGCATGTGGTACATGCCTGTAATTCCAGAAGTAGGAAGGCTGAGACAGGAGGATCAGATGATCGAGATAGACATCAGCAACTTGGCAAATTCTATTTCAAAAAACAAAAAAACAAAAAGGGCTAGAGTGTAGCTCAGAGGTAGAATACTCCTGGGCTCAATCCTAGTACCCCCCTATTCCCATACAACAACAAAAGCCTCAACAAAGTAATGTAAAAGAGGCTGACATGTGCTAGAACATCATTTTGTAAAGAGACCCCAAGTCCGTAATGAAGAGAACACAGAACTCTCAATCGTACTCTCTACCTGCACCCCTATCGCCATATCATCAGGACAGAGAAAAGTGCCCAGAATACCTCATTTAGTTTCCAAATTTGAGCTTTAAAGGAAGGTTAAGTAAATGATAAGTACGTTAGTAGACACTCAATAATTAACTCACACCATGTGAGGAAAATTGGAAGGTTCAGACAGCCACTAACATTTTTTTTTGTGTGTGTGTGTGGTACTGGGGATTGAACCCAGGAGCATTCAGCCTCTGAGCTATACCCTCAACCCTTTTGTTTTTTCTTTTGAAACAGGATCTCACTAGGTTGCTGTGAGTCTCACTATGTTGCTGTGACTTTCCTTGAGCCTGCAATCCTCCTGTGTCTGTCTCCCAATTACTGGGATTATAGATGTGTACCACCATGCCTGGCAACTGGCAACACCGACAATGAGAAAAGTAAGACAAAAAAGATTTACATTATGATGTGACACTATAATACACCAGTAAAAGCATAATAAAAAAAGAAGTTGGAATTATGAAACAACAGGTATGTCTACAAAGGGCAATGTCAGAGTTAAAGAAACAATTTGAGAACCAGAACAATACTTTTAGACAATGACTAAATTAATTAGAAATAGCAAGAAGAATGAGCACGAGGTATGATATCAAATTAATGATAGAGGAAAACCTTGAGGTATAATGTTAGAACAGAGGAAAAAGACAAATGTTAAAATTTTAGAACATTAGTAGCCAGGTATGGTGATGCACACCTGTAATCCCAGTACTTGGGAGGCTGAGACAGGAGGATCTCAGGTTTGAGGCCACTCTCAGCAACTTAGTGAGACCTTGGCAAACAGCAAGATCTTGTTTCAAAATAAAAATAAATAAAGAAGGGCTGGGGGTGTAGTTTGAAGGTAAAATGACCCTGTTTTCAATATCCTGTACTAAAAACAGTAGATCATTAATAATGAAACAGAATTAGATAACATCTCAACTAGGGGATCATAATTAACAACACAAATGAGGGTTAGATAGACATCAGATAGATATGAAACCCCAAGAAGGATACAACAACACATATATATATAGTATTTTGGTTGGAAATAAAAATTGGAATCTAAGGAACATTCTAGTGTGTGTGTGTGTGTGTGTGTGTGTGTGTGTGTGAGAGAGAGAGAGAGAGAGAGAGAGAGAGAGAGAGAGAGAGAGAGAGAGAGAGAGAGAGAGAGAGACGAGATTGAACGCAGGGACATTATACCTCTGAGCTATATCCCCAGCCCTTTTTTATTTTTTTGTTTTGAAACAGGGTATGATTAGGTTATTGAGAGTCTTTCTATGTTGCTGAGGCTGGCCTCGAACCTGTGATCCTCCTATTTTAGCCTTCAAAATACTGGGCATCCTGACTTCTGTATTCTTTTAAAATGTCAATGTCATAAGAGGCAAATGCTAAAGAAAGGAGGCTAAAGAATATGACAAATTAATGCAACATATAAGCTTCTAGAAGATCCCAAATTACAGGAGAAAATGCTATAAACAACATCACTGAATCAATTTACAAAATTGGAATATGCATAGTAGATTAAAATATTGTCAATTTTACACTATGCTGTGTGTTGAAAGAACATTCCTCCATTCTAGGGAAAAGATACAGATTAAGTAATTGAATTTCTATTCTTTTTTTTCCATACTGGGGATTGAACCCCCGGGACATTCTACCTCCAAGTCACACCCAAGCCCTATTTTTTATTCTTTCATTTGAAACAGGGTCTTGCTGAGTTTCTGGCAGCCTTACTAAGTAGCTGAGGCTGGCTGTGAACATGAGATCCTCCTGTCTCAGCCTCTCAAATACTGGGATTACAAGCATGCACCACCATGCCTGGCTAAGTAATTGAATTTCAACCAAGCATTCATGTAGAAAGAAAACAAAGCAACCACCAAAAGAGGGAAATTATTAGATTCCTGGTTTAATTCTTCTTTGTAACCAGCCAGTGTTCAGAAGGAAACAGAACAATATTTTCATCATTCTTAGCAAAATAAAGCATAGCTGATACATTTTATACTCAGCCAAGCTGTCCTTTAAATATATCAGTTTAGGGGGCCAGGCATGTAGCTTAGTAGTTGAGCCCTTGCCTATTATGCACAAGGCCTTGGTTCAATTCCCAGCGTTGCAAAATAAAATAAAGTAAGACCTCCATAGAGAGAGGAATATTGGCTGGGTGTGGTGGCTCATACCTGTAATCCAAGTATTTGGGAGTCTGAGACAGGAGGATCACAGGTTCAAAGCCAGCCTCAGCAATGTAGTGAGGTCTTAGCAAGACCCTGTTTCCAAATAAAAAATAAAATTGGTCTGGGGGTGTAGCTCAGTGGTAGAATATCCCTGGGTTCAATCCACAGCACCATGAAAGAAAGAAAAGAAGGAATACTGAATAACAGTAAGATTTCAAACTTGATATGACTTATTGGATAAAATAGAACTGATAATTCAGCTTCCAAGTTGTGACAACTTTTAGATATTTGAACAGCAAGGTTGTAGGATACAAGATCAACATATAAAAATCAGTTTTATTCCTATATAATGAAAAATCTGAAAAGTAAATTATGAAAAGATTCCATTTATAACAGCATCAAAAATAGCATACTTAGGAGGAATACATTAAAGAAAAGGACTACAAAACACATGAAGGCCTAAGTAAATGGAAAGACAGCTCATGTTAATGAGCCAGAGGAATTTATATATATATATATATATATATATATATATATATATATATTTTTTTTTTTTTTTTTTTTTGCGGCACTGGGGATTGAACTCAGGGGCATTCTACCTCCGAGCTACACCCCCAGCCCTATTTTTTTTATTCTTTATTTTGAAACCGAGTCTCACTAAGTTGCGGAGTGCCTCACTAGGTAGCTGAGGCTGGCCGCGAACCCGGATCCTCCAGTCTCAGCCTCCCGAATGCTGGGATTACAAGCGTGCGCCACCATGCCCGGCTCGGAATTTATATTATTAAAGTAGTAATAATTCTCAAATTGATCTATAGATTCAAAGCAAACTCTATCAAAATGCCATCTAGCCTCTTAGCAGAAATAGACAAAGTGACCCTAAAATTTGGAAATTCAAGGGACCCAGCATAGCCAAAATATCTTGAAAAAGAAAAAGTTGGGGGTCTTGTACTTTCCTATTCCAAAACTTACTGTAGAGCTATAGCAATCAGGACAGGGTGGTACAAGAACAGGGTGGACAAAGTGGTGTAAAAGTGACATATAGATCTGTGGAGTAAAATTGACAGTCTAGAAATAAGTCATGTTTATAGTTAATTTATTTTTGACAAGGTGACAGAATAATTCAATGAAGAAAAGAGTTTTTTCAGCAAGTAAACTGGACAACTGGATATTCACATGCAAAAGAATGAAGCTGGAGCTCTTCACATCATATACACAGTCACTCAAAATAGATCAAAGACAAAAACTATTAGGAGATAAACAAGCCTAAATCCTTGTGACCTTGGATTAGGCAGTGGTTTCTTAGATAAAGAAGTAGTTTCTTAGATAAAGGATCTTAGATAAAGACAAAGTATAAGCAATAAAATAAAAAGTAGCGAAATTTGAGTCCATCAAATTTTAAGACTTTTGTAGTCAACTCAAGATGGATAAAAGACCTAGAAATTAGACCAAACATAGGATCAACATTCCAACATATAGGAACTGGTAAAGACTTTCTCAATAAGTCCCCAAAGCTCAGGAAATAAAAGAGAATCAATAAATAGGATGGCATCAAATTAAAAGACTTCTGTAGAGTCTGAAAAGAGAATCTACAGGAAGGCAGAAAATCTTTGCCAGCTACTCCTTCAATAATATCTAGAGTATACAAGAACTAAAAAAATTAATGTCAAAATAACTCAATTAAAAATGGGCATTTAGCCGGGCGTGGTGGCGCACGCTTGTAATCCCAGCATTCGGGAGGCTGAGACCGGAGGATCCCGGTTTGCGGCCAGCCTCAGCTACCTAGTGAGGCACTTCGCAACTTAGTGAGACTCGGTTTCAAAATAAAGAATAAAAAATAGGGCTGGGGTTATAGCTCGGAGGTAGAATGCCCCTGAGTTCAATCCCCAGTACCGCCAAAAAAAAAAAAAAAAAAAAATGGGCATTTGAGCTGAATAGATAGTTCTGAAAGAAGAAATACAAATGACTAACATTTCTATGAAAGAACATTCAATATCATTAGCAATCAGGGAAATGCAAATCAAAACCACTCTGGGATTCCATCTAACTCCAGTTAGAATGTCGATCATTAAGACTACAAAATAATAAATGCTAGAGAGGATGTGGAGAAATAGGAACTCAGATACACTGTTGGTGGAAGTGTAAATTAGTACAACTGCCATGGAAATCAGCATGGAGGTTCCTCAAAAGATTAGAAATGGAACTACCATGTGACTCAGCTATACCACTCCTTGGTATCTTTCCAAAAGAATTAAAGTCAGAATACCAAAGTGATACATGTATATCCATGTTTACAGTAGCACAATTCACAATACACAAACTTTTGAACCAACCTAGGTGTCTGTCAATGAAAGAATGAATAGAGAAAATGTGGGATATACACACAATGGAATTATATTCAGCCATAAAAAAGAATAAAATTATGTTGTTTACAGGAAAATGGAGAGAACTAGAGAATAGTATGCTAAGTGAAATCAGGCAATCTCAGAAAGTCGAGTCATGTGTTTTCTCTCATATGTAGAAGCTAGAGAGAAAATAGAAAATAAAAGGGACTTCAGTTAAATGAGAAAAGGGACCAGTAGAATAATGGAAGGGGTTTGGGGAAGGGAGATGGAGAGGGGAAAAATGAGGCATGAGGAAGGGAACAGTTCAAATAATGTTATGTCCATATGTGAAGCTATTGCTACCAATCTCACTATAGGGAGTGGGGTGGAGCAGGGTGGGATGTGGAAGGAAATACACCAAGTGCTGGGTGCATATGAATATATTGCTTTGAATCTCACTATAATGCACCAATAAAAGTATAAGAAAATGTAAACCTTTTGTGTTGCAAAGGACAGCATAAGACAGTAAAATGATAGTCCACAGGGTGGGAAAATTTTTTTGCCAGTCACATATTTGATAAGGGGTCCATATTTTGTTTTTGAGATGGAATATTCCTATGCTGCCCAGGCTGGTCTCCGGCTCCTGGGTCCAAGTGATTTCCTGACTCAGTCTCCTGAGTAGCTGGGACTACAGATGTGCACCAGGAGTTCCTGTGCAGCCTTCCAAGTACTGGGATTACAGGCATGCACCACCACACCTGGCTGGATTGTATGTTTTTTTTTTTTTTTCAGTACTGGGGATTGAACTCAGGGGCATTCTACCTCCAAGCTATACCCCCAGCCCTATTTTTTATTCTTTATTTTGAAACCGAGTCTCACTAAGTTGCGGAGTGCCTCACTAGGTAGCTGAGGCTGGCCGCGAACCCGGATCCTCTGGTCTCAGCCTCCCAAATGCTGGGATTACAAGCGTGTGCCACCACGCCCGGCTTGGATTGTATATTTTAAATGGGACATTTGTAAGGTATGCAAATTATATCTCAATAAAACATTTAACAAGTGTTTGAGGAAAGGGGGAAGGAACAGCATGGAATTGAATAACAGTCAAAAACGTTTTAGCTCTTTCAGTATTTAATGGATCAGAATTTAGGATCATCCCATTTTAGCTCCAATGGAGATAAGGAATGACAATTCTTTTGGACTGTCACCCTCTTAGAAAGATACTTACTGAATTACTATGTGCCAGGCTCTGAGCTGGGTACCAAGGAGAGTGAACCAGATGAGCATGTCACCATACTCATAGTGCTTAGAGTGTTCTAGAAAAACATAAATTATTCAATAGAGTAGATACTCTAGGAGAAAAATGCAGATAGTAGAAAAAGGTATAATGGAAGATGCTAATCTAGGAAGGAAGGGAAGGCTTCACCGAGGAAGTCACATTGAAAAAGTTAGCTCTTGAGGATTATTAAGAATAAACTACTCGCATGGTGGTGTACACTTGTAATCCTAGAACTTGGGAGGCTGAGACAGGAGGATGGAAGGTTTGTGGCCAGCCTCAGCAACTTAGCGAGGTTCTCTGCAACTTAGTGAGACCCTGTTTCAGAATAAGAAGTAAACTAGGGCTAGGGGTGTATCTGAAAGGTAGAATACCCCTGGGTTCAATCCCTAGTAAAATACACACACACACACACACACACACACATACACACACACACACACACACACACACACACACACACACACTAAATTAAGCCAGGCATGGTGGTGCACACCTGTAATTCCAGTACTTGGGAGGCTGAGACAGGAGAATTTTAGGTTTGAGAACAGCCTCAGCAACATAGTGAGACTTTCAGCAACCTAGCGAGATCCTGTTTCAAAACAAAAAATAAAAAAAGGACTAGGGAGTGTAGGTCAGAGGTAGAATGCCCCCGGGTTTAATACACAGTACCAATAAATGAACAAACAAACAAGCAAAGAAAGAAAGAAAGAAACAAAGTAGGTGAAGACTGGATGTGAGGCAGAGAGGATTCCAGACAGGGAACTGGGCCTCCTCTGCCAAAAAACCAGAGAACAGTGAGAAGTAGAGGGCAGTGAAGAGGATGCCAGAGGGCCTGGCAGATCTCGCAAAGCCTCATGAGCTGTGCTAGGAATTTGATCTTTATTTCAAAGGCCATGACAGACTGTGTGTGTGTGTGTGTGTGTGTGTGTGTGTGTGTGTGTGTGTATGCGGTACTGGAGATCGAACCCAAATCCCTTCTACCTTTGAGCTATACCCTCAGCTCTTTTTACTTTTTATTATGAAACATTGTCTTACTAAGTAGCCTCAAAGCTACTATCCTCCTATCTCAGGCTCCCAAGTACTGGGATTACAATCGTGTACCACTGTGATGGGCTATGGTGACAGCTTTTTAAGAAGGAGAGTTTTCAATGCACATGATCAGTATATTTTATGCGTTAGTTTTTCATCACTATGCCAAAACCTCTGAGATAATCCAGGAGGAAAGGTTTATTGTGGCATGGTTTGAGAGGTTTCAGAGCATCGTCACTTGGCCCTTTTGGGCCTGTGATGAGGGAACACATCGTGGGGAAGCAAAGATGCTCACTTAATGAAAGCAAAGAAGAAAAAAAGGAGCCAAGAAGGGGCCAGGGTGCCAATATCTCCTTCAAGGGAACATTCCCAATGACCTATCTTCCTGCTGCTAGACTTCACCACCTAAAGGTTCCCCTGCCTCTCATTAGCACCACAGGCTGGGGACCGAGCCTTCAGCACATGGGTCTTTGGGGGACATTCAAGATCTAAACTGCAGCACTTCGCTATTAAATTTCCCACTGAGTAATACAAAAATGAAACTACCAGACTAAGCCAGCAGAGATGACGTGGCTCCCCTACTTCTTACCAAACCTGCTAGTATACGGTTCTTACATTTCGGTCCCTTGGAAACAGTTTATGCAATTCCCAGATGGAGAAGGGAGGGGAGAATGTACAGAGGAGCCTGCAGGAAACGCACTTGGGTCGCATGAGCTTTAGTGAGCCCAGCGACATCTGTGACAGCACACTGGTCTTCTATAAGCTTCAGATGTATGTCAGAGAATGAGATCATGCTTTATGACTCTGGGGCCTCATTATTTGCAGCTGTAATGTTAAAATTGGCACCATGGGCACTTTAGAAAATACGGGTGGAGTAGCCCTTGGCCTCTGTCATATATTGCCTGGGCTATGATCCGATATTCTCAATTGAGTACAGGTGAAAACAGATGGAAAATAGATTATCTTCCAATTCTCCATGTGTTTTCATTAATTTAGCATCTGTTGGAAAATTGGTTCTGAGAATAGCATCAAGGAACTGATCTACATAGTGGGTAATGGCCAACTGAGGCCTCTGAGAGACGGCTTCTCTGTTGGCCAAGGGTTGCTTTGCCAAAGTTTTCAAGGCTAGGGGCTGCCTTGACAACACTAAATAAACCAAGACACTGAAGTTCTTTAAATTGACTTTAAGTCACAAGTTACAGTTGCTCTTAAGTATGGATCTTTAGAGTATGTGCTCTGTACTTAACCATTTTAACTCTGTGTGTGTGTGTATGTGTGTGTGTGTGTGTGTGTGCGTGCGTGCGTGTGTGTGTGTGTGTGTGTGTGTGTGTGTTACTGGGGATTGAACTCAGGGGCACTTTGCTTCTGAGCTACACCCTCAGCCCTATTTTATTTTTTTTAAATTTGAAACAAGGTCTCACTAAGTTGTGAGGTACCTTGCTAATTTGCTGAGGTTGGTTGCGAACCTTCCATCCTCCTATCTCAGCCTCCCAAGTACTGGGATTACAGGCATGCACCACCATGCCCAGCTATTTCAACATTTTTTTCTTGGTTAGGTATAGTGGTGGGGTGGTTTCTGTGTTGTTAATAGCAACTCAAAACCCTTCTTTTTGGTTCTCTTGACCATCCACTCTTTTTTAACTTTTCTTTAAAAAAAAAAAAAACTAATAAAGAAACATATGTTCTCCCTAATATGCGGATGATAGGGAGAAGATGGGGCATAAGAGGGTCTCCAGATGGAAAAGGAGAGACCCTCGATAAACAAAGAAGTTGATTTAACCGAAGGGGATGGACGGGGTGGGGGGGGGGAGGACGCCCTAATGTACATCAAGGTTACTCACTAAACTGAGCTTGAGAGGGAGGGAGGGCAAGGGAGCGGGGTAGGAATTTGGGGAAGGGGTCAAATGAGAAATGTGGGCACATATGTCTTTATCAATTTGTACCTAACAATGATGTATGCTTACAATGCACGAATAATAAAAAAATAAAAAATAAAAAAATAATGATAGGGCTAAACCATAAAAAAACTAGGATCTTGTTAACCATCAGACTGTGTATTTTATTAAAAATAATTCATTTTATCAGGTATGGTGGTGCATGCTTATAATCCCAATGCTTGGGAGGCTGAGACAGGAGGATCACAGATTTGAGATCAGCCTCAGCAATTTAGTGAGACCCTTGGTAACTTAGTGACACTGTCTCAAAATAAAAATAAATAAATAAATAAAAAGGGCTGGGGGTGTAGCTCAGAGGTAGGATGCCCTTGGGTCCAAATCCCAGTACCCCCTCCTTCCAAATCAATTCTTTTTTTGTGGTACTGGGGAATAAAGCTAAGGGCATTCTACCTCAGAGCTAAATCTGAGCTCTTTTTTATTTCTTATTTTGAAACACGGTCTTGATAGGTTGTGCACCACCATGGCCGGCTTAAAAAAAAATTCACTTCTATTATGCGCAAGGCATGCACACTCACCTTGGTGCAGCATTTTGGCTTCTTGAACATCCATCATTTCTGCTTCCCTTCTGTCATGGTTACTGTGATTAACACCTCGATGTTGATTCAACACCAAATATAATTCATTTATACCAATGAATTTGTTTTAAGAACTCTACAGCCAGTTGCCCTCCAGCCTGAGGAATGAACCAACACCAGAAAAGTAAAATTAGAGCCCTGATGTACTCTACCCAAAGCCCATGTTAATGAATTTCTTGCTGTGAGAAAGTATTAGTTTCAGCTGGTGTGAGCTAGGGTATTCTATTACTTGCACCTAAAAGCACACTTAACTTATATCCTTTTTAGTTCTCTGACCTCCATTTCTTAGGCTTTCTTATTGATTTTGCTTCTTTCCATCTTAGGGCTTATGCTTAGTTCTCTTTTCTTACTATTCAATCTCTATGAGTGCATGCATCAGTTCTCCTTGTTTTAACAAAAGTTTTCATGATGATGACTTCTACATCTAAATTCTAGCCTAACCTCTTTCTCAAGTTCCATATTTGTATATATTTTCCTACTTAGGGTCAATGATATATATATTTCTATTCAGGGTCAACCTTGACTACAGTTCACAGTTGCCTGTAGGACTTAAAAAAAACATAGGTGTACATGCCCCATCCCTATGGATTCTGCATTTGTGTAGGGTTTTTTTTTTTTTTGTACTAGAGATTGAACCCAGGGGAATTTTACCATTGAGCTGTAGTTCCAGCCTTTGTTCTATTTTTGATTTTGAAACAGGGTCTCACTAAGTTGCAGAGGCTGCCTCGAACCTGTGATCTTCCCATATCAGTCTCCCAAGTGTTGTGATTACAGATGTGCACTACCACCACCACATGTAGTTATCTGTGTAGATTTCTTTCTTTCTTTCTTTTTATTTTTTGTGGTATTGGGGATTGAATGCAGGGGCATTCTACCTTCGAGCTACACCCCCAGTCCTTTTTTAATTATTTATTTGGAAACAGGGTCTCACTAAGTTGCAGAGGGCCTCACTAAGTAGCTGAGGCTGGCAGTGAACCTGGATCCTCCTGTCTCAGCCTCCCAAGTACTGGGATTACAAGCGCGTGCCATCACACCTGGCTATCTGTGTAGATTTCTTAATTTTTCATTTTTCCTGATGTTGGGATCAAACCCAGGGCATTGCACATGCTAGGCAAGTGCTCTGCCACTGAACTTCACCCCTGACTCTACCTGCATATTTTGGAATTGCCATAGTAATTTCTAACACATAATCAGGGTTAGAGACCGATGGCCTAGGAACACCTCTTTTTGGACATCTCTTGTGCTTTTCAAACCTATCATGTCTAACTCTGAACTCTTCACCTCCTTCCTGTGCTCTCAGTCCCCCCTCCTCAAATTTTCTTGTAGACAAGGATGAGTCAGATGCAGCAACTACCTTCAAGGACTTCACAATCTAGTTAGATAGGCTGGGAGTAGGAGTGATAAAATAGTATATTATTTCATGAGTTTTCCCAGGTCTCATACATACTTCCCTAACTCTTGTGTCCTCCTGCTGATGTAGAATTTCTAGTTCAGTGCTGTCAAATTGAAAATTATGTGATGTTGGAAATGTGTATCTGTGCTATCCAGTGTGCAAACCACTAGCCACATGTTTCTTTTAAGCATTTGAAATGTGCTTGGTATGACTCAAGGATGGAGTTTTTACTGTTAGGTAATTTTAATTAAATAGCCACATGAGCCAGTAACTATCATAATGAATAATACAGCTAGCCTTTGCAAACCCTGTTGGTTACATCTGGGAATATTCTTCCTCTTGTTTTTTTTTTTTTGGTGCTAGGGATTGAACTCAGGGACATTCTACCTCTGAGCTACTCCCCCAGCCCTTTTGAAACAGAATTTTTCTAAGTTGCAGAGGGCCTCACTAATTTGCTGAGGCTGTCCTTGAACCTGTAATCCTCCTGTCTCAGCCTCCCAAGTATTGACATTTTAAGTGTGCACCACCACACCCAGCTTCATATGTTTTCTTTTAGCACACTTAAGTAGGAATATCTTGTGCATAAAGCCTAGAACATGATTTTTCATTTTAACCAATCAATATCTCTCACCTGTCAATATCATGACTCCCATGTTGTCATGCCACAGCAGAAATACTGAGTCTGTGGGAAACCAAAGGCAAGGAAATTCTGTGTTGTCTCCCTTGATGCTCCACCTCCCCACTCCCACCCTCGTGTCTAGACATTGCAGAAGGCTGCACAGTTACCACCCTTTTTTCCACATTTCATTAATAATGGTACAAGTCAAACAATAGCTAATCTGGCAATTCTGTGCAAGTTAAAACACTGGAACATATTCCCCTGCATTGCCTGCCAAATCACACTAAAATTTGGATCAATGAAGGTGCTGAAAGATTTTTCAAAAGTTTGTCTTGCTTTTATTCCTGCTTTTTTTGAGGACAGACTTCTGAAAGGGACTACAGTTGAGGAAGGGAACAGTTCAAATAATGCTAAGTTTATATATGAAGATATCACCACCAATCTGACTAACATGTATGGGGAGGAAAGAGGAGGGAGCAGGGTAGGATGCAGGGGAAAATACATTGAGTGTTATGTGCATTATGTTTATATCACTCTGAACCTCACTATGATGTATAATTAAAATATACCAAGCTGGGCATGGTTGCACACCTGTAATCCCTATTCTTGGGAGGCTGAGACAGTAGGATCACGTGTTTGAGTATAGCCTCAGCAACTTAGTGAGGCCCTATTTCAAAATAAAAATAAAATATTGGCTGGAAGTATAGCTCAGAGGTATAACACCCCTGGGATCATCTCCAGTACTGAAGACACACACACACACACACACACACACACACACACACACACACCAAAAAAGTATTTTAAAAAATAAAATTTAAAGCAAATCATAAACAGCAGCATGAAGCCTTCCTCATTGTACTGCTGTTTTTCATAGATAGCTGAAATCCAGAGTTTGGGGGTAGGGGAGAAACGGGGAATGAGGCAGAGTGCACTCACACCCTGAGATCATTGCATCAGGCTGAAAGAATAAGTGTCACACCTCAGGCGGTCAGATTTCTGGGGTCACTTAATCACACTCTGTACACCTGTGCTGCGAGGGCAGCACAGCTGCAAAGATGGATGCCATCAGACTTGCATTCCAGTGTCCCTGTTCCCCCTAGATGAGGTGCTACCACATGTCCGAGATTCACTGGAAACATTTTTGAAAAGTGAAGTAAAGCGAAAGCAACAATGGATTTTCAGTGTGCTCTGCCAGAGTTGACTTCGGGGCCACCATTTCTCGTTCATGCTTCTTCAACCTGCTCTCTGGCTTCCAGCTGCCCACGGGACCTCAGTTCCCCTTGGACACAGTGTCCTTCAGATGCCCTGAGCATGTGACAAGCTGTCAGTGCAGGTCCCCAGCAGCTTCCAGAAACGCCTTCAGAATTCAGATCCAGTCCCTAAAAATAGCATCAGCTCTGTCTACGCCTCTTCCTCCCGGGTTTCCCCCTTCTATTCCCAGGGGATGTTACTAAGAGGTGAGAACAAGAATACTCACAGGAAGCAGGGCATCAATCAGCCCTTCATCACAGAATTCCATGGAAATCCAGGCGAAACAACAGAAAGGGAGTTGATCAAAGGACCACATTAGGCAGATAGTCTGGTTTTCAGGGAAGTTCAATCTGGGATCCACACTAGAAAGGCTCAAAGGCCAGTTTAATCTTGAAATGCTTCAACTCCTTACTTGCACACTTGATAGAGACCTGTACCAGTATTGGAAACAGGGTGTGATATACCAACATACCAGGCTCCAACTACAGAAGATGATGAACTTGGTTGCTGATATTCCTGGGTTCAAAGGACAGGGTTCCTTGCTGGGTCCTTTGAGAGATGTGCCTACCTCACAGCTAGAGGCAACAACCCAGTGTTGGGGCAGGAGTACTGGGATGGCTAGAGATTGCCATTGATGATCCCAAACCTACCTTAGAAGTCTCCAGAAGAATCTATCCATCACTTCTCTCTAGTTCACACAGATAGAGAAGGACATGAGCTTGGCCTGGAGCCTCTGAAGGCAATCACCAACCGAGCCCAATTCCCTGCATGGAAATCCACCTCGGTCTTTCACTCACCCAGGGCTGGTGAAGATGATAAAATAGGTTCGCCTTTATTTCTCAGTATCTCCTTTTATAGCCCCCATCTCCCATCTTGTTCTTGCTTTTTCTTCCTCCCAGTTAACTAGTATACTCATATGATACCTGGGTAGATAGGAGAATTCAATTCCTATGGCCTAGCTAGATGAACCTCCCAGCCACTATTACCCGTCGCTTGGATTCTCTTGTCTAGAAAATCCTGAAATGCATTTTCTATTCTAAAATGCAAATCTAATCAGGTCATAGTCTTGCCTAAAGCCATTGATTGGCTTTCCATTACCAGTGGGTAAGACTTCACGCTTCTTTCCATGGTTTGCATGCCATTTAAGATCTGGCTTATGGCTGGGTATAGTGGCACACACCTGTAATCCTAGTACTTGGGAGGCAGAGACAGGAGGATTGTAAGTTTGAGACCAGCCTCAGTAACTTAGTGAGAGCTTTACAAAATTAAAAATATAAAAAAGGGTTGGAGGTGTAGCTCAGTAGTAGAGCTCCCCTGGGTTTAATCCCCAGTACCCCCTCTAAGTCTGGTGTATCTATGCCTGTCTGTCCAGCCTCACCTCTTACTTACTTGTTTATGTACATGTCAGCACTCCATACAGGACTTTGATTAGTTCTTGTATTGTGCCATGCCTTCCAGCCTTCACACCTGCCATTCTCTTTCCTGGTATATTCTTTCCCCCTTCTTTGCCCTCGCCATCTTTGGCATGGGGTCACCTCTCACCTTTCCCCTCCATGGAGACCCCCTCATTGCTGTAGGGTGCTTTATATTCTTTTATAGCCACCTGTACATTCCCAGTCACATCTCCTTACCCCTGTGTAGTTGTCTATCTCCCTTGCTAGACAGAAAGGTCCACAGATGTAGGGAGTTTATGTTTTGTTTGTCACCAATCCTTCTAGACATCTGGACACATTCTCACTGTTGTGCTTGGCAGAAACAGCTGAAACCCACCACTGATCTTAAAAAACAACAAGAATATCTAACAATTCTACCTTAGGATCCACAGGATTACCTCATTTCACACACCATCCTGTGAGGTAAGCAGATGAGCTTACATCCCAGTGTTCAGGGCAAAAGCCCCCGGTATTGCTGGCTTTTTCAGTGTCATTTTGTTTTGTTACTGGAGATTGAACCTAGGCACATTCTATCTCTGAGATAAGCCTTCAACTCCTTTTAGTCTATGTTTTGAAACAGGGCCTTGCTAGGTTGCTGAAAGTCTTGCTAAGTTGCTAAGGCTGGCCTCAAACCTGTGATCCTCCTGTCTCAGCCCCCCCCCCCAAGTACTGGAATGACAGGCATCGGCCACAGTGCCTCGCTGTGCCTATTCCTGTCTATAATAGCAAAGGTTTCATGTCAGTGGCTAAGGATACAAAGATGAAGAAAACATGATCTTTATACCAGAAGATCTCACAAATCTACACAGAAACAACAACTCTAGAGCATGAGAAGTCTGTAATGGAGGTATATGAAGAACGTGTTGTGGAGGCAGAGAACTATCAACAGCCTGGGGAAGTTGGAGAGGGTATCACAGCAAGTCTTTCTGCAAGTTCCTGCTAATCCTTTGAGGCTAACTCACCTGGTGCCTCCTCCTGTCTTCTCCTCTCTGAGGGTCCATTATACTCAGCCGTGCAGCATACTTCTTTTACAATGCCTATCAAGTTCTTTGAGAGTGAGGAAACTTCTGCAAGTTAGGCAAAGTGGGAGTTGGGTCCACCAGATGCCTGATACATGTGGGCTAAGGAGTCTCCTGAGACAGAACTTCACCCCTGACAGAAAGAGTTTGACCCAATGCAAAGCCTTCGTCATCAGGCAGGAGAAGCAATCCAAGAGCTAAAGGATGACAAGCACTTCTGAACACAGTATGACTGTCACTTAGATTTTCTTTCTTTTTCTGTGTGGTACTGAGGATTGAACCCAGGGGTATTCTACCTCTGAGCGACATCCCCAACCCGATTTTATTTTATATTTTTAAACAGGGTCTCATTAAGTTGCTGAGGGCTTCGCTAAGTTGTTGAGGCTGGCCTGGAACCTGCCATCCTCCTGTCTCAGCCTCTAAAGTTCTGGGATTACAGGTGTGTATTACCATGCCTGGCTATAAGATTTTCTAACTTCTAAACCTCTGATGGAGACAGCTTTGTGAGGTGATGTGCAATACATGAAAGCCAAAAGAACTACTTTACTTAAGAACCTGTTATGGTTTGAATATGAAGTGTCCCCTAAAGAGTCATGCTTTGAAGGCTTGGTCCCTATTATATGAATGTTTGGAGGCAGAGATGTGGGCAAGCGATTGAATCATGAGGATCCTGACCTCAGTCATGGATTAATCCACTAATGGATTCATAGCTAATGACATTACCGGGGAGTGGTAGAAATCTAGTGGAGGGTATGGGTCCCTGAAAGCATACCCTTGGGAACTATATGTTGTCCTGTCCCCTTCCTCCCTTTCTCTCTGCTTCCTGGCTGCCATGAGCTGAGCAGCTCTCTTCCACCATGCTCTTCCACCATGATGTTCTGCCTCCCTCAGGCTCAGAGCAATGAGGCTAGCCAACCATGGACTGAAACTTTTGAAGATAAGTCTTTCCTCCTTTAAGTTGTTTTTCTTAGGCGTTTTGGTCACAGTCATGAGAAGAAGGCTAACACAAAAACTTAAAAATATTAAGATATCAGTGACATGCTTTGGAAGTCCTCTAACACAGTGAAACTGAAAGAGGAGCCAGGCATCCTTCCCTCGATTCCCTGCAGACCAGAGTTCTGGTGCTACATGGGGCTGTGATGAGCTTGGAAAGGCCCCTGGCTGAGCAGCAGTCACATTCTGCAAAGTCATCAGTGCCACAGGTAGAAAGAAAAACACCTAATAAGACAAGATAGCTCCTTGGGGCAGTGCTTGCCAAACTGGAGCATGCTGCATTAGTGGGTCATGAAATCAATTTGGGGGCTCCTGGATAGCAGTTTTTAATAGATGATAATGATACAAAAAAGTCAAAATTACTCACAAGTAGTAAGTTTCATGCAAGTAAGTATATATGTGTATGCAATATGTGTGCATGTGTCTGAATATATGTGTACATGTAAAATATACATTGTGTTAAACTCCCTTTCTCTGGGTCACAGACAAAATAATGAGATTCCTTACAAAATAAAAATGGTAGTTATCTTGTGTTTCAGTTCATAAAGATTCCCAGATGAAGCAGGGTGTGGTATGAGTACTTGGGTACTGAGACAGGAGAATCACAGGTTTAAGGCTATCCTCAACAATTTAGTGAGGCCCTCAGCAACTTAGCAAAAAAATCATAGAAAAATATTTCAAATAAAAAAATGAAAAGGGCCAGGGGTGTAGTTTGGAGGTAGAACACCCCTGGGTTCAATCTCCAGTAATACACATACACACACACACACACACACACATACACAGACACTGAACATGTCCACACACCCCGTTTCGTAACCCACCAGGACCCTTCTTATGGACACATTAGAAGCAAGTTCACAACCCTTGGTTCTCAAAGCACAGGCTCCAGCAGCATGGGAGATGCAGCAGAACTTGATCTTGATCTTCCCCTTCCCCTGTTCTTCCCATAATAGTTCAAATCCTCAGTATCACTTCACTCCTTTAGCAAAGGAACTGTAACTCAGGGAGGGGCACCCATATGTAGAATTGCTCTGAGGCAACGGGACACACCAGAGTAAGTTTCCATTGTGTTCCTGGGACAAGAGCTGTTTCCTAAAATAGGTAGATGTCACAGTGAATGATCCAGGGCACTGGGGGAGGTAGAAGCATCAAGAGTAGCCTAGAAGCCTGGGATAGAGAGAGGAGGTGCAGGAATAAAAAAGAGTCCTAAGGCTGGGCATGGTAGCCCATGCTTGTAATCCCAGTACTTGGGAGGCTGAGACAGGAGGATCACAGTCTCAAGGCCAGCCTTAGCAACTTGGTGAGGTCCTCTGCAACTTAGCAAGACCCTTTTTCAAAAATAAATGATAAACTAGGGCTGGAGATGTTAGCTCAGAGGTAGAATACCCCTCAGTTCAATCCCTAGTACCAATAATAAAAAAAAAGTCCTGAGGACAAAAAAGAGAAGTGTGGCCACAGTAGTTTAGAGGTAGAAAAGACATTTTCAAGGATAGTTCCATGAAATCCCTTCGTATTACAGATGAGGAAACTGAAGCTGAAAGACGCTAACTGATCTATCCAAAGATAGGAGGTATGTAGCAATGGGCTTGAAATGAGAGTACAGATTTCCTGTCTCTAGCTTGACAAGCTTCCCACTCTGATGAAATATTAAACACACTAAAACCACACTAAGCCAATATTGAGCTAATTTGTGATTCAAAGGAACTATTGTTTCTCAACCAACTAAATGCCCTATTGTTATTCATTAAGAAATCAGATAATGCTGAATCCTGAGCATTTCATGTTTCTCTTTTGTATTCTGCACTTTAATGGAGGCTTTTTGTTATCATGTCAAATACCATGGACTGGTAATGAATATGCTTTATTTTAAATAATTTCATTACACACTCATTTGTTTTACAGAATCAGATTCAAACTGTTGAAAAGTTTATTTATTTTTGTGGTACCAGGGATTGAAGCCAGGGGTATTCTACCTCTGAGCTATACCCCCCGCCCTTTTTAATTTTTCATTTGGAAACAGGGTCTTGTTAAGTTGCAGACATTATTTTAACACAAAATCACAAAGAAGTTTTGGTAGACAAATTTCAAAACACTGAGAGAAAGTCTATTTCTAGGATTTACAGCTAAGACTTGAAAAGCCTAAGGGCTGGAAACTGTATGAAAATGTCAAGTGGTTCTGGTAAGGCTTCCAATGTAGTCTTGGCATTTGTCACAGTTTAAGCCTTGTTTGGACCACATAGGATCTCATGGTAGTTTTTTCGGGGCTAGGAAGAAGTGATTTGCTAGCACTATACAGACAACATCCTCTTTCCTGCTGGGCCAGCAAATGGGCAATTCTGAAAGGATGAGGCAACTCTGACCAACGTCATTTCCAAATGTAAAACTTGGGTAGTGAGTCTATCCTACCATGATTTATCTTCATCTTTAAAGTGTTGTTCTCTGTGATTTTTTTAACCTACTAACTTGGAAGGTGCTTCTTGCTTAGAACATAGGGCTTAGGATGACACTTTATTTCCTCTATCAGAATTTTTTTTTCAGTACTGGGGATGGAACCCAGGGGCATTCTACCTCCGAGCTACACCCCCAGCCCTATTTTTTTTATTCTTTATTTTGAAACAGGGTCTCGCTAAGTTGCGGAGGGCCTCACTAAGCAGCTGAGCCTGGCCTCGAACACGGATCCTCCGGTCTCAGCCTCCCAAGCGCTGGAATTACAAGCGTGCACCACCACGCTCGGCTTCTCTATCAGAATTTCTTACGAGTAACTGGGAGCTGTCAGACAGAAAATGTCAACAACCCAAATTTTCATTTCTAAAATCTCTATTCTTTTTTCTTCCTATTTTTTCCTAAGTCTTTTAGGGCATTCTATTTTCTAGCAGTGATATGTTATTGTCAAAACTGTGTGTAAAAGGAGAAACCCTAGATAAGCAAAGAAGTTGACTTAACTGAAGGGGATGGAAGGGGGAGGGATGGGAGGGGGGACACCCTAATGCACATGATGTACTTTCACAAATATATCAAGGTCAATCACTAAAAATGAACTTGAGAAGGAGGGAGGGCAAGGGAGTGGGGTGGGAATTGGGGAAGGGATTAAATGAGAAATGTGTGCATATATATGCCTTTATCAGCTTGTACCTAACAAAGATGTATGATTACAATGTACCAATTATTATAAAAAAATAATAAAACAACAACAACAACAACAACAAAATTGTGTGTATATATCTTTTCTGTCATCTCAATAGCTTTGAGGCTAGAAAGGTAGGCTGGCACCTAGATTCAGACCACCAGATTAGACCATTTTGGTCTAATCATTGTGAGTCAGATACAAAATAATTTTCTTGAATGATGATCTTGAATGGTCCAGAAAACGGAATTGAGTTGATCTGCTATACACTAGGCTAAAGTCCATTGTCTTTACCTGAAGGACCAAAGGACCCATTCCTGGGTCCTTGGCCCTTTAACAGGGACAACTATCACAGCTAAGACTTTCTTCCAGGGACAATTGTTAATTAGCCCAACTAGACACCATTATAGAAACATTTTTTGTAGGACATTGAACCACCAGATCTGTCTTGCCATCCATTTCTATGGTGGATATGAGAGGGTAATATGACTATAAACAAAAATATTCATGTGGACCCAGATATAGTTCACACTGATCCTGAGAAGTAGAGCATATTCACACAACAATATATTTCATTCAAATACCACTTGTTTTTAGATATAAAATTAGTTCCTGTGTGCATTCAACTGACAGTAGGAGAGAGATCCTTGGCTTATCTTAACTTCTGGGTGATGGGCAGATACTGCTAGATGCCTAACCAACGGCTGTTGTCTCTTATATGACTTTTGTGCTAGGAGGTGATATGCTTAGCTAAAAATACCCTTCCAGATCCCCTCTGCAGCTAAGTAAGGACAATTGACATATTCTAGTGGATGCAGATGTCACCAAGGGGTTTCTGGGAATGTGTTTGATTTTCTGTCCCCACTTCCCTGTCTTGCTGGTGCTTTCTGGCTGAAATGAGGCTCAGGTTGGAGTAGCTACCATGAATCCACTGGGTAAGAAGCACAATGTGGAAAACTGTACTCGAAGATGGTGGGGTTAAACGTGGAAGGTTCCTGGATGTTGCTTGTAGGTGGGGCTGCTGACCTCTGGACTCCTCCAATGTGAGAACTAGAAACCTGTATTGGATAAGTCACTATACTCAGGTAACATGAAGCTAAATAAATCCTTAACTGATATTATTCAGTCAATTCACCTACAAAGGTTGTATTTTACTACCTATCCCCTAAGCTAGATCACAGAGGTATTGAAAATTACATGAATTCCCTTTTTTAACAAGCCTTCAAAATATTTTGCTCATAATAAGAGGTGTTAAAATATTGTAACCATTCCAAGATTGTAATACATGTTAAAGAAAGCTTGCCAGCTTTTAAGCAAAGAAGTTGTGATGTGGTGGTCATTGTCTATGCTATGTATAGAAATAATATCATCATTTAAATGCTACTTTGGTGGCATTTGCATTTGTGATATCGCACACAGTTGTTGAATGCTGACTTTAATTTCCCAATTGTTATGAAAATATTTTTATGAAAATATTTTTATAAAGATGACATTATGAGGCAGTTTTAAAATGAAAACTGTGCATACAAGAAAATTGAAAATTGTCTGAATTAAGATAGGTAGAGATTGCTAAATCTCTTGGAGCGGATCATAGAATTTTCCAAACTATGAAATGTTGGTAGAATTAATTCATGAATCATAAATATTGCTCAGATAATAATATCTATTGGTAAATAAGCCTCCTCTGACTTCTAAAATGCTCTTTAACTTCTGGATTAACTTGGAGAACAATTAATGAAATTTCAAGTTTAACTGAAAAAGATACACAGACACAACTCTGATATCCTTTGATCTACCTTCCAAATGTAAAGGGCCAGTGAGTAGTCTCAACATTAATGAGATACAAATACAATATAAAAAGGAAAGTTTTATTTTTCCAGCACCTCTTTCCATGGACTATTGATTCCCCTTTTGTCACAGTGTAGTAGGGACTATTAAAATCTTAGTTGGATTCCAGAACTTTCTAGTGACTTTTTAGTTATTAAAGCAATCTCATTTCTTTACTCAGTCTTGGTCCTGTTCATTTAAGAGTATAAAGTTGCTGGGCATGGTGGTGCACACCTGTAATCCTAGCACTTGGGAGGCTGAGACAGGAGGATCTTGGGCTCAAGGCCAGCCTCAGCAATTTAGAAAGACCATCAGCAACTAAGCAAGACCCTGTTTAAAAATAAAAAGGGCTGGGGAGGGATTGAATGGCTCTAGGTTCAATCCCTGATATTGAAAACAAAACAAAACAGAATTCCAAGACAGGAACAGCTAAGCAGTTAAACCAAGCTTGGGGCCTTTTGAACATGGAGACCTGTGAGCCAATAAGTTCTGTTTGGATTCCTCCCTCCTAATGAAGAAATACGGAGTTACAATAGACAGTGAACCTACAATGGTTTGATGTCTAATACATACAATATAGTTCCTCCCCGTGTGGAATTTACAAGACCACTGAGGAAACAAGATATTCCAGTAAAGAGTTAAATAGCAACATGAGGCAATAGAGTATCAAGGGCCAGTTGAGTGGCAAAGGGATGTCTTGATATGATTTCAAGATTCAGGACTTGAGTTGTTCCCTGAAGGAAGGATAGGAGTTATGGAAATTTAAGGCCAAAATTAAGGTGAAATATGATAGGGAAGTAATACTGGTCATGTATGATGTGTTAGGCACATTGACCATCTCATTTAATATCCTTAATAGAGTCCTAAAATATCAAAATAGAGGTAAATACTAGTATTCTCAGCTTGCAGATAAGAAGATTGATGTTAAGGAAGATGGAGAGAGGTGCCCAAGCTCATGTGGCTAATTAGCACATCACATAGCTAATAAGTGGGGAGGGAGAATTAACTCAATTCATGCTTTCTACCTTAGCACCCTGACAGGAAGAGGTGAGAATCACCAAGTCTCTTGGAAGTCAGATGATTAAAAAACTTCAAGTAATAGACTCAAAGTTTACACTTTCTTTTATGGAGAAAGGAGAAGTACTGGCAATTGAGAGTGAAGAATTTTTTAAAAATTTCTTTCCAAAAGATGTCATATAAATATGGAATGACAGTAAAAAGCACATGCTTGAAATTATGGCTATCTTTTTGCACTAAATGAAAAGTGTTAAGGGCCATTATCTACATGGCGAACAAGTACAGATAAAAACAAGTACAGATAGACCAGATTCTGCTCCCCAAGAACCCTTCCTCTACCTTTATCTCTTCAAGCTTGAATCCATTTTTTCTTTTCTCGAACACTTTGTTTTTCTCCTCCAAAGAGCAACTTCTGTTTTATAGATTTATTCTTGTTCTAGTCTTCATTTTGGCTTTATAAAATGAACATCTGGAACTTTCCTGGATTGTTATATTCTTGAAATAAAATTCTATTAAAAGATTTCTTGCAAGTCAAACGATAATTTATTATTTTATTTCACATCAGCAGAACACTTATCATTGTCATATGTAAATTTTGGATTTTGGCCCCAATTTAAGCTCTTGACTGGCAAATACAATCTTGGTAACACAAAATTCATCAGGTATTCATGCAGAAATGCTTTCTTTGCTGTAGTGTTCAACTGGATGGGTATTCCCATCATTTTCAAGGTGAATTAATGGGAAAACTATTAGTCCACCTAGAAATGAAAACTTTTTATAAATGCCATTAGCTATATATTTTTTGTGGTACTGGGGATAGAACCCCGGGGCATTCTACCTCCAGGCTATACCCCCAGACCTATTTTATATTTTATTTGGAAACAGGGTCTCACTAAGTTGCTGAGGCTGGCTTTTAACCTGCCATCTTCCTGTCTCAGCCTCCCAAGTATCAGATTACAAGCATGTGCCTCCATGCCCATCTTTCCCATTGGCTATTAAAATGCGTGAAATGTTTCCTTTTGAAAGAGTTTGATGAGAAATTTTGCAAAGTTGCATTTGGTTCCTAGGATAACCTAGGATTTCATGAGGAAGTCTGATTCTTCTATGTTAAGTGCTTCACACGGAGTCTCATACACTGCAGGACCCAAATATTAATCCACATCTTTTATCTTGTGGGTGTAAAAAACTCACTTTAATGATCAAATGTATCCTTAAAGGTTTAATATTTGGGGTGGTACTTTTTTGACGAAAAAAGTAAAATAGACAGTAGTCCTTCCTTATCTGCAGGGGATGTGCTCCAAGAGCCCCAGTGGATGCTTGAAACTGCACATAGTACTGAGTTCTATGTATACTATGTTTTCCCCATATGTCATGCCTATGGCGAATTCTGATTTATACATTAGGCACAGTAAGATATTAACAGTAACTAATAAGCAGATAGAATAATTATAACATTTTACTGTAGTAAAAGTTACATGAGCATGTTCTAATCCCCCCTCTGTGTTAACTGCCATGGGGCAGGTAACACAGCATGGATACACTGGACAGGGAGATAATTCACATGCCAGGCAGAAGAGTGGGATGATTTGAGATTTTTGTCATGATGCTCAGAATAGTAGTTTAAAACATATGAATTAGCTGGGTATGGAGGTACATGCCTATAATCCCAGTTTTGGGGAGGCTGAAACAGGAGGATCACAGGTTCAAAGCCAGTCTCAGCAACTTAGTGAGGCTGCCAGCAACCAAGTAAGACCCTGTTTCCAAATAAAAAATAAAAAATAGGGCTGGGGGTTGTAGCTCAGAGGTGGAATGCCCCCGGGTTCAATCCCTAGCAACACACACACACACACACACAATTTATGAATTATTTATTTCTGAAATTTACCAATAATGTTTTCAGATCAAGGTTGTGGGTAACTGAAACTACAGAAAGTGAAATCATAGGAAAGGCTACATAGAATAAAGTGCATAGCTTGTAAGTATACAGTTGGATAAGTTTTAAAAAATTATATTTAGCCAGGTGGGCATAGTGATACATGCCTATAATCCCAGTATTTGGGAGGCTGAAGTTGAAACAAGGGGCTTGCTGATTGAAGTTCAATCTCATTAATTTATGGAAGTCCCCAGCAACTTGATAAAACCCTGATTCAAAATAAAATCTAAAATAGGGCTGGAGGTATGGCTCAGTGGTAGAAAGTCTCTGGGTTCAAATTTTAGTACCAAAAAACGTTATATTCACCCCTCTAACCAGTGCCCTGCACAAGATATAGAAAATTTCTCTCATCTAACTCTTACTTCTATCACCATAGATTAGTTTTGTCTATTCTAGGATTTCATATAAATAGTATTGTACAAAATATACTCTTTTAGCTGGGTGCAGTGGTGCACACGTCATCCCAGTACTTGGGAGACTAAGACAGGAGGATCTCAGGTTTGAAGCCAATGCAGGGTAACTTTGTGAGACCATGTTTCAAAATAAAGAATGAAAAAGGGCTGGGGGTGTAGTTCAGTGGTAATTCTCCACTCCAGGTTCAATCCCCAGGATGACATGTACAGTTTTTCTTTTAAGAGAAACTCAAAGAATTAGAGGTAATTTAAAAGATTCTCAAGGGGTTCCAGAAACATTGAAATTTCCCAAGGGGTGGGGAGGTTTCATATCAGTCCTTTTAAATTTGAAGGGAGTGTGTAACATTTGCAGATAGCCCAAACTGGAGTGATCATATATCCTAGTTTAGTAAGGGCTTAACTGGCTTTCTCTATTGCCCCAGAGCTGCAATAAGTGTCATTTTTCACTCTTAAAGGTCTCCTGGAGTGGATAATAAATTAATACAATCACTCTAGCTCAGAGGTTTCAACACTGACCACATATTTAAATCACCTGTGGGCCTTTTAAAAAATCCTGATGCCTGGATTCAGTCCTCAGACATTCTGAATCGTTTGTCTGCTGCACAGACCCTGATTAGAGATTCTAATGGGATGCCAAGGTTGAGACTCAGTGCTGCAGCTATAAGCCACAGAAATGGGGTGTACTAGAGTAGAAACTATACTTTTGGAAAAACCAATCAAATGTGTGTTTAGCATTAAGAGGTGTTTCTTTGTTTCCAGTAAAGTTTCTAGTTTTACCTCCAACTTTCAGATCCAAAAGAAAGAAATATAAAAATTCAACCTTATATTAAATATCATCTCCTAATGGACCAGTGCCTTCAAACTCTATTAAGGACCTGGCGTCTGGCAGGTCCAAGTACTTAGGGCCAGGCACTAAGAATATTTATGGCAATAAATAGCCAACATAAGAAAGAAAGATAGTTTCTTGAAGTAGCCCAGATATAGTTTAAAGACTATATCTTAGGTCTTTAAATCCATATTCTTTTAAAACAGATTTTTAACAGCTAGACATATCCCATCAAAGGTTATATGTTATAATTTAATTGGTCTTCTATGTTTGAATGGGTTGTTTTTAGTTTTTTTTTTTTTTAACTTTTTGTTACTGTTTTGTGGAAATGGGAATTGAACCCAAGGGGGTTCTACCTCTGAGGTATACCCCAGCCTTATTTTACTTTTTATTTTGGCGATACTAGGGATTGAACTCGGAGGCATTCGACCTCCAAGCTACATCCCCATCCCTATTTTTATTCTTTATTTTGAAACAGGATCTCATTAAGTTGCAGAAGTCCTCACTAAGTAGCTGAGGCTGGCTGCGAACCTGCAAAGCTTCTGTCTCAGCCTCCCAAGTACTAGGATCACAGGCATGCACCACCACACCTGGCTTACTTTGTATTTTGAAACAGGGTTTTGGTAAGTTGCCGAGGGTCTAACTAAGTTGCTGAAGCTGGACTTGAACTTGCAATCCTCTGTCTCAGCCTCCCAAGGACTGGGATTACAGGTGTGCACCACCATGCCCAGCTTGTTTTTAGTTTTTAATAACACGGTAAACAATTCTGTGATGAATCTTTTTTTTACAAAAGTATACATTTTCCTGTGCCTTGTCTATAGCTTTGTTAGAATAAATGGAATTTTTTTTATTAAAGGTGATATATATCTTTAAACCTTTTGACACCCTATTACCAAGTACCAGAAGGCTATTCCACTTTTCATCAGAAGTATCTGGGGCTCATTTTGTGTTCTTACTATTTATAGATTTTATCATTTTAAAAAATATGGAGGTTTTTGAGTTGCATACTTTTAATGTGTGTTAGCAAAAAGGTTCAAGAATAAGGTATTGTTATGGAACAATAGTAATAAATGTGAAAAAAGATACAAATTTTTCAATACTCACAGCATTGAAAATGCATTTTTTATACCTGTGACCATTTTATCCAAGGGCGTGAATGTGAAATCTGGTTAAGTCAGATACATTTCTTGGACATAAGATAACCTTTAGATTATATTTAATGTACATCTACATTTTTGTGGTGCTGGGGATTGAACCCAGGAGCATTCTGCCTCTAAGCTATATCCCCATCTCTTTTTCTTTTTGTTTTTTCTTTTGAAACAGGGTCTTGCTAAGTTGCTGAGGGTCAAGCTAAGTTGCGGAGGCTGGCCTCAAATCTAATATCCTTCTGTCTTAGTCTCTCAAGTGCTAGGATTATAGGTGTAGGCCATCACATCAGCTATAAATCTACTTTGATAAGCAATTCATCAAACTCATTGATGTACACCTAAATAGGTTAGTGAAGTAGTCAACAACTACTTCACCCATTTGTGACATTCCTAATTTTATTGTTCTTAGAATTCTATTTTTTTTTTTAAATATAATTAGTAGCCTATCTCTAAGTTCACTGGAGATCTGGAAGCTGTTTTCAATGACTTTTTGCTTACCAAACACAGTGGTCATCTTGTGTTTAGTTTGACTGGTGGAGGAATCTTGGCTGGCCACCACAGGAAATATTCACATCGTGGAAAGGATCTGAAGGAAGAAAGGAAAAGGAGTTACAGTTAATCATGGGCTACATGAGTCAGCTTCACTTTAAGAATTTGCTCTGAAGTGGAGAACTCAAAAAACATGGGAAGCCCTAGGGATGGAGAAGGAGAATAATTGTCAGAATAATTTTCCACAAAGCAACTAACTCTCGTGTATATGAACTGCCATGCAAAACCACGTCAATGTTGACATTAGTATACATCTGAGGATGGTCTCTTCACTCTTGATGTTCTTTAGGATAAATACAAAATAGGTGTGTATCTAGTGCAGCTTGGAGGGCTTTGGAATCTGATAGTCAGACCACAGAAGGATGACTCAGATGTGATATGTCAGTATTTCTCCTGAGATTATGGAAGTTTTCTATGAGGGAACCATTTGTTTTCATTCAACACTACAAATGAGTGTGTTGGAGGTAGAGGCATCAAAATGGGACTTAGGATTGCTCTCTTTGGTTTGCCGTTGGCTTTTTTGGTGGCCTTGAACAACTTGCTTTTTGTCTTTTTTAAAAAGTTAGGTCAAAATGCTAGAACAGAAAGAATTAAGAGATGTCAGGAAGACATTTAAGAATACTTTACTGGCAGAAGACGGGTATGATGCACTAAAGAGTTGAAAATGTGCTTATTGAAAACATCTGACAATTGACTCTCAAAATGGGAAAGAGCATTTTGCTTTTATATTTAAACAAGCTTGATTCCATATTCTGGATAAAGCAACTTAGCACCATTTCTTAAGACTATAAAAACTATAGTATTATGAATGGCTTTCTGACTTTTTTTTTTTTGGTTTGGTGCTAGGGATAGAACCTAGGACCTTGCACATGCTAGGCAAGCATTCTACTGCTGAGCTACACCCCCGGTCCTCTGACATCTATTTTTAACACATGACAGGGTTGTTCTTGGCAAGCCTCACACTCTTCCCAGTGAATGGTCTGCCAGAGTAATCTGAGAGTAAATATTTTGAGGTATTATCATTCCCAGAAGGTTTTTATTAACTAGGTGCTTATATATAGTGCTATTTTAAGGCTGTCTAAGTGTTGCTTTTGACCTCATAATTAGGGCTCAATTATAATGCTATAGTGGGGATAGAACCAGAATTTGCCTTGCAGGGAAATTAGGCCATAGTGTGTGTTCTCTATGTAGCTATTGTGTTCACAGGGATACGATTCAACTCTAAGTAGAATCCCACAGTTCTGCAGAAACAGTGTTAATAACAGGCTAGACATTTAATATATGCAATACCCTGTGAGATGGATGCTATTATTCCCATTTGGTACATGAGGAAATCGATTCTAAGTCCCCTAAGTGCAGGAACAGGGATGCAGGTCACTGGATACCAGAGCCCACACTTTTGGAGGTGCCTCTGTGCTGCTTCCCCATTATATCGATGCAGACACGGTCCTCTGCATCACAGTGAACTAATTGTCCTGCATTTGAAACTGGAAGTGGTATTCCTCTGTTGGTCATATACTCTTGTCAATGACATGAGCTACCTACCAAGAATAAGCAAAATTTAACCAGAGTATGATTACTCAATGGATTATTTCCTACTGAGCCCTATGGTAGATAGGATAATGCCACTCCCCAAAGATGTCCATGTTTTTCAAGTTCCTGGAAACCTTCTGGAACCTATGACTATGTACATGGCAAAGGGGAATTAAGGCAGTTAGGGACATAAGATGGCTAATCAGCTGGCTTTAAAATGTGGGAGATTATCTGGGATTATCTAGGTGGGCCCAACGTTACAGGGAAGAGTGTGAGTCAGAAGAGGAGGTCTGAGTGATGTGATAGGAGAAGGACAATGAAAGCCACTGTCAACTTCAAAGATGGAGGAGGGTGCCATGAGACAAGGACTGCTGGCAGCTATAAGAGTTGGAAAAGTCAAAGAAAGGGATTCTTCCCTGAAGCCTCCAGAAGAAACATTTCTCCCCAACACCTTGATTTTAACCTAGAGAGACTCATTTCATATTTCTGCCTTCTGGAACTGTAAGATAATATATTTATGTTATGCCACTAAATTTATGGTAACTAAGTGCTGTGTACACGTATGTCCCTATCATTCTGAACTTCATTATGATGTATGATTACAATGCACCAATAAAAGTACATTAAAAAAGAACAAAAGAAATTTATGGTCATTTGTTACAAAGTGATAGAAAACTAATAGTCTCTTTATTGGTAAGGTTTATTATTAGGTATATTAATTAGTTATTTGTTGCTGTGACCAAAATACCTGACAAGAACGACTTAGAGTGGGAAAGGTTTATTTTGGCTCATGGCTTTAGAGGTTCAGTCCACGGTTAATGGGCTCCAAGATACAAACATCGTGGTGGAAGGGCATGGCAAAGGAAAGCTGCAGCTTTTTAACCACAGTCATGCCCATTTCTGACCCCTAACTTATAGATTATTGTTACAAATCCAATATTTAACTATTGATGCAAATGCAATGTAAACATGTCAAGAATTTCTTTGAGAAAAAGATATCTGTCAGTTATTTTGTCATTAGTCTAAATTTTCTCTGAAGAGAGAGTATGCCAAAATTCTAGTAAAAAGATGGTCCTGACCAGTTTCATGCTAATTAGTTAGAATTCCAGTGTGTGTTATAGGAGAGAAAAGTGAAACTACATGTATGTGAAATTAAGGAGTAAAATTTCCATGATAGAAGATATTTATGTTATTGGGATATTTTATATGCTTTTATTGGTGCATGATGGTCTCACGTCATAATGTAAATCATGTTGACAATGACATACATGCGTATAGCACTTGGTGCCCCCCACCTCCCCATCTCTTCCCTTCCTGTACAGTGTACTGAGATTGACATTG
>PVLC010005184.1:61993-78561 GCA_004027655.1 Graphiurus murinus
TTTTTTTTTTTTTTTTTTTTTTTTTTTTTTTTTTGCGGTACTGGGGATTGAACTCAGGGGCGTTCTACCTCCGAGCTACACCCACAGCCCTATTTTTTATTCTTTATTTTGAAACTGAGTCTCACTAAGTTTCGGGGTGCCTCACTAGGTAGCTGAGGCTGGCCGTGAACCTGGATCCTCTGGTCTCAGCCTCCCGAATGCTGGGATTAAAAGCGTGCACCACCACGCCCAGCCTAGCTTGCATATATTAAAGACAACATATGCCCCTTCACTTTCTGTGTTGTTGGGTTATTTAATTTTAATTTTTATCATTTCTCAAAAAAAAGTCACCAGAATCATTTCCATCTTTTATTTTTTAAAAAGATTGTTTTTCCATTCTTTCCTTAAGTCCCTCCTTTCTACTCTCAGCTGGGGAACTCCTGGGATTGGCAGCATGAGCAGTTTCAAGAGGAAGTCAGGCCAGCTCTGCCCTGTGTCAGCCAGCCAGCTACTCTCAATTAGCCTCAGCTGGGCCACTTCCTATTTAGGTCACCTCCCTTCTGAAATGGGTGACAGAGATAGACACTGTTGGAACTGTCATCCACTTGAACTTAATTATAGAGTGGCATTCCTGTTCACATTTGGCCATAGTTCTTTTATGGTAACTAATATTATAGAATATTATTTTGGAATGTGTTTCACTTCTACTAAGCCTCTTTTTAGCATCCTTGGCCATGAACCCCAACTTTTGTTCTGAATGTTTTAAAAAAATGTTTTCTTGAAATGTTCAAGCTCTTTATAATGGAAAACACCAGATATTTATAAAAGTTGACAGAATAGTATAACAAACCCCTTTGGATCCTTCACTCGATTCAGTAATTAACCTCTTGTGGCTAAACTTTTTTTCATCCTCTACGCCCACCTACTTCCTCCTTGCCTACATTTTTTGAAGCAAATCCTGATTATAATATTATTTCATCCAAAGGTACTTCACTATGTAACTCACACAGATAAGTCTCTTTAAAAAAATAGGCTGGGGGTATAGCTAAGTGGCAGAGCATGTACAAGACCCTGGGTTCCATTTTCAGCACCAAAACAATAAGTAAAAATAAAAACTGCTAGCTGGGCACAGTAGTACACACCTATAATCTCAGTACCTGGGAGGCTGAGACAGCAGAACTGCAGGTTCAAGGCTAGCCTCAGGAATTTAATAAGACCCTGTTTCAAAATAAGACATAAAATGGGGTTGGGGTATATCTCAGAGGTAGAACATCTCCTAGACTCCTAGACTGAACTAGGATTCAACCTCTAGTATTACACAAACACACACACACACACACACAGATAAAAAATAAAAACTCTTAAAAATGTAATAATGGAATTCTACCTTTGAGTTACACACCTATTTTATTTTGAAACAGCCCTCTTTTATTTTGAAACAGGGTCTCGCGGTCTTGCTAAGTTACCACCTGTTGGCTTTAAACCTGTGAGCTTCCTGTCTCAGCTTCTCAAGCACTGGGATTACAGGTGTGCATCACAATGCCCAGCTCAGTGTCACTTTTAAAAAATAATATAATCATACCAGTGTCACTTCTTTAAAACTAATTGAAATGTCTAGTCAATGTTAAAGTAGCTAATTTTTTTAGAGACATCTTGCCCTTGAGTATTTTCAGCGGTTTATGTTTTCATTCTCTTCCTGAGGCAAACTACAATAAATGTGATAAATGTGGAACTAAAATGTACTCATCCTATCTTAAACATCAGTCCTCCTCTAAGCCACCTTCCTCCAGAAACAAACTCTCCTGCATCCCAAAGACCAGCTAGCCTTCCTCACCACCCACATTAGAATCCACAAGTGGTAACCAGATCTTCCTTTAAGCTTTATTCAGATGGAATAGTAAGGAGTCCATTTGTTCCTTCTCAACTTTCTTCATTTTATTCCCAGCAAGTCTTATGGAGTCTTTTATAGACATGCTCCTCATTCATACATGAGGTTCTCTTATCAAACTTAAAACATATTTCCAACACTTTGAACAGCCATCTTTGAAGATCAGTGACATACCTGTCACTTGCTCAAGCACAGGCATGAAGAAAGAATGCATAGGGTAAGACTTTATCACTTGTGTTTCTGAGGGAGGTGTTTAACAGACTCAGCTTTCCATGTTTAAACAATGTGTGTGGTAACTCTGAAAAATAATGATTCTTTCCCAGTTGAAGCAATAAGAATCCAAATGTTTTTTTTGAATTTTCAGTCTCTCTTTCTCTCTGGTTTTGTACTGGGGATCGATCCCAGGGGCATTCTACTTCCTAGCTATACCCCAGCCCTTTTAAAAAAACTGAAACAGCATCTTGTTAAGTTCCTGAGGGTCTACTTGAGTTGCTGAGTCTGGCCTTGAACCTGTGGTCCTCCTGTCTCAGCCTCCAAAGTATTGAGATTACAGACATAAAGAACTAATATTAGTTCTTACACTACAAGTATAACATAAAAACAGGATAATCATGTGTTACACAAGAACAGGATAATCATTTATAAATGGGTGGAACCAAACATTAACTACAGGTAATGGATCTGCTAAAGGTATATGTGTGTAATTTTCCCTTTCTTTTAAAACCACTGGCTTAAAACTCTTTCCATGTATTCAACAAGAGAAGCATACAGATTAAAAGAATTTTGAGGCATTTACCTCTTTAAAAAGATCTAAACAAAAAGGCTTCAGAACCATAAATATGTACTTCAGGATCATTTCCAAAAACAAACGTGGCTTTACAGAAATTAGTCTTCTTACTGAAATGGATTGTGCACCAGAACTCACTAACCTATTGTAACTTAGCAACATATTGTCTGAAAACTAAGTGGAATGAGCCTGTATCTGGCTAGATTTATAAAAAATCATCTTGGAGGGTTTGGAGTTTCATTCTTTGCACTTTAGGATACGAAGAGCGGGAAAAAAAAAAACCTAAATACCTCCCTACTATTTGTTTCAAATGACTTTTTAGCCAACATTGGAGCTTAATTCTTTGGGTTTTGAAATAATGCCCATTAAGAACATTAATACCCATTTTAGATAAAGATCCTTAAGACACAAAATTTGCACACCCACATTTTGTTCTGTTGCTTAGTTTAAGTTGAAAATGGTGGTTTTTTTTTTCTTCTGAAGGAAGAAAACTTTGTTCCTGCTCCTGGTCTTCATGGTTCTTTCCTCTCTTCCACTGTTGGAGCCTGGCAGAGCCAACCCTTACATCAGAGGTGTCTGTTTGCACTAGGAAACTTTTGGTAAAATACCATTGGCCCTGTGAGCTTGATACAAGGAGCTTTGGATTACTTGGTAAATCTTTAAAAGCTGTATTTTGACTGTTGAGAGAAAAAACATTTTGTGAGTATGCTGGATCTGGGGAGGGAGGGAGGGAGTTAAGGAAGAGTTCTGTCTGCCAGGGTTAGGGAAGAAGTATGAGAGACAGGAAGTCAAGTTCACACCCCATCAGAGGCTTTCTGGGGCCAATGTCCAGACTGTTTAGACACTTCTTTATTGGTACTGGCTATGGAACCTGGGAAGCTCTACCTCTGAGCTACACCCCCAGCCCTTTTCATTTTTTATTTTGAAACAGGGTCTCGCTAATTTGCTAAGGCTAGCCTCAAATCTGCAATCTTCCAAACCTGCAATCCTCCTGTCTTAGCCTTCTAAGTACTGGGATTACTACCATTCCCTGAAGAGCATAGATAAAATGTTTTCAAATCAAATTCAAGGGCTGGGGATGTGGCTCAGTGGTAGACCACTTACCTAGCAGGTGCAAAGCCCTGTGTTCAATCTCCAGTACTGAAAAAATTAAATACAACAGCACATTAAAGCTGGGCATGGTGGCGAATGCCTGTAATCCTAGTACTTGGGAGGCTGAGACAGGAGGATCATAGTTTCGAGGACAGCCTCAACAAGTAGTGAGATGTTCATCAACCTAGTGAGAGACACTGTTTCAAAGTAAAGAAATAAAAACAGAGCTGGAGGGTGTAGCTTGGAGGTAGAATGCCTCTGGGTTCCTTCCCCAGTAACATACACACACACACACACACACACACACACACATACATACACACGACATAGTCATAGTAATAAAAACAGTAATGATACCGGCATAAAAACAGATATGAAGACCAATGGAACAGAATATAGGACCTAGAAATAAATCACTGTATCTATAGCCAACTGAATCTTGAGAAAGGTGCCAAAAACTTGCACTGCGGAAAAGGAAGTCTCTTCAACAAACAGTGCTGGGAAATATGGATATCCAAATGAATAAGACTGAAACTGAACTCCTATCCCTCACCTTGAACAAATATCAACTCAAAATGGACAAAAGACATTAATATAAGGCCTGAAACATTGAAACTACTAGAAAAAAATCATACAGGGTATCGTAAGAGATACTGCCTGTATTCTAAAAGATACAGGCAATGATTTCCTGAGTAGGGCTCTAAGAGCTCAGAAAACAAAAGCAAGAATTGACAAATGTGATTATTAAATTGCCTGTTGTGGTAGTGTATGCTTGTAATCCCTGTACTTGGGCAGCTGAGACAGAAGGATAACAGGTTCACAGCCAGCCTCACCAACTTAGTGAGGCCCTCCATAACCTAGTGAGACCCTGTTTCAAAAATAAAAAATAAAATAGAGCAAAGGGTATAGCTCAGAGGTAGAATGTCCCTGGGTTCAATCCCCAGTAACACACACACACACACACA
This sequence comes from Graphiurus murinus, assembly GCA_004027655.1. Classification (NCBI taxonomy): domain Eukaryota; kingdom Metazoa; phylum Chordata; class Mammalia; order Rodentia; family Gliridae; genus Graphiurus; species Graphiurus murinus. The sequence goes on from PVLC010005184.1 coordinate 66,705, forward strand.
CACACAATTAAAAAGCTCTTCTGTTCAGCAAAGGAAACAATCGACAGAGTGAAGAGAATCTACAGAAGGGCAGAAAATCTTTGGTTGCTATTCATCTGACAGAGAACATACAAAGAATTCAGAAAACTTAACAACAAAAGGACAAGTAATCCAATATCTAAAAGAGCAAATGATCTGAGCAGCCACATCTCAAAAGAAGTATAAATATCCAGTAAACATATGGAAAAATATTCAATATTTTTAGCCATCAGGGAAATACAAATCAAAAACTACATTGAGATTCTACCCCCACCCAGTCAGAATGGCTATTATAAACAAAGAAACAATGGTGAGGATGTAGAGAAAAAGGAACCTTTATACACATTGGTAGGAATTTACAGCCACTATGGAAAACAGTATGAAGGGGCCTCAAAGAACTTAAAAACACCATATAATGCAGCTATATCACTCCTGGGTATATATCTGAAGATATGAAGTCAGCATACAAAAGAGATACCTGCATGCCCATTTTTGATGTAGCACCATTCACAATAGTCAAGCTATGGAATCAACCATAGCTGATTCACCAACAGATGAATGGCGAAAGACAAATTGTGTATAAACATAATAAAGTATTATTCAGTTATAAAAAATGAAATACTGTCATTTGTGGGAAAATGCATGGAACTGGAGGACATCACATTAAGCAAAATAAGCCAGATGGAAAGTATCCTGTGCTTTATTTCCTATGTGGAAATTTAGAAAAAGATCTGAAAGTAGAAGAGGACCCTCAGAGAAGGGGATGTGAAAGGAAGGAAGAGGAGGAAGGAGAGGGCAAGAGTGGGCAGAAAGGAAGGTGGACATGATCAAGGCACAAATATGTATGTAAATGTCACAGTGAAGCTCATTATTTTGCATAATTAATATATCAATCACTTTAAAAAATGAACACTGTAGGAGAGTGTATCTCCATTTCCCCCCAGTGATTCTATAGTGTAAATATAGTTATTCTATAGGGTAAAATGCTAATAAAATTTGTGAACCTGAGGTCTTAATTTTTCTTAAATAGAAAAGATTATCATTAAGCAATACATTGGTTTCCCCTTTAAATCCTCAGTATAATTTTTCTTAGCTGTTTAATTCTCAAAGAGAATGAAGGAGATTTCAGAAATGTAGGCTTTCTATGAAATTATCTTAACAACTTTTTTTAACCATAAATGTCAACCTAAATGATTTCCCAATAGCTTGTTGTCAAAAGATAATCAAAGCAGAGCAATAAAGTTTCCTCTAAAAATTAACAAACATAAAAAAAGTACTGGGTGTGTGATGGTGCACATCTATAATCCCAGTACTTGGGAGGCTGAGTTAGGAGGATCACAGGTTTGAGACCAGCCTCAGCAACTTAGTAAGACCCTCAGCAACCTATAAGACCCTATTTCAAAATAAAAAATAAAAAGGAAAAGGGGCTGGGGGTGTGGCTTAGAGGTAGAATGCGCCTGGGTTCGATCCCCAGCACCAAAAATCAAAACAAACCTACAGAATTTTTTGTTTGTTGAAATATACTAATAGTACATGAAGTAATCATACTTAATGGCCTTTTATAACACTTGCTTAAACTCAGTGTAAACACAGACTGACTTATGAACTTGCCTCATTTGGGCAACCTCAAGAAACTCGAGTAGTCTTTTCAGGAATAACAATGCCTTGAGAGTATCTTTTTCTGTCTGACAACACAGGATTGTTTTCATTTTGTATTATTAACATGTTTGTAATCTGGATGGGCACCACAATTCCTCTTGAGTAACTAAATTGATGAGGAAATCTGAGATGTCTTAACGATCTAAACCAAGTAAACAGTTTAGAGCTTTGTTTTCTTTATTGGTACTTTGTACTCTTTCCATTTCTTGCCACGTTCAGTCTTTGCTTACCTGGAGATATTGATTCAAGAGGAATATGCATTTCTGTTGTCCCTACACTTTGAAACAACAATAAAAAGTGTGTTCTCCATGTAATTATAGGTTGTTTCCTCTTGGTTTGGAAATAAAGCAGTATAAATAGCCAGAGAACTATTCTAATAGTTCCCAAAGAATTGCATAAGTAGAAACACTATTGTCTTCTCCTTGCCTCCTTTTCTTGGTAGAGATAGGAAAAATAAGATGTTTGCCATTAGTTTGTAAGGGTATCAGTTTGCTTTCTAGTTGCCAACACCAGAAAGCCTAATTAGAAACAGCTTAAGCCAGAATTACCCAGACTTTAATGTGGCTAGGAACCACCTGGAGCTCTTGCAAAAATGCAGATTCTGACTCAGTAGATCTGGACCAGGCTGAGATGCCGAATTTCTAACAAGCTCCCAGGCATATGGATGCTACAGGAAATCGTACTGCACTTTGAGTGGTAGGGGTTTAAATAGTAAGACACTTCATTGCCTCCTGTGACAAGTCCAGAGGAAGGAAGGTTTAGAGTTATTTTATTTGGCAGTTTAATGAGATCATCTGGAATACAGGTTTTTTTTTTTTGCCCATTATCCCATCCTCAGAATGTTGGCATACTTGTTCCCTCATTGCTGCAAAGTGGATATAGCAGGTCTTGCTATCACTTCTTTATCCAGTTATAGAAAGAGTCGAAAAGGCCAATTTCTCCCTCTGTCTCTGATTGAGTAAAAAGAAAAGAAAAAAAAAAAAAAAAACTTCCAGGAAGATTTTCCCTCATGCCCCACTGGCCAGCATTGTGCATCACAAGTTCTTTCCCAATCCAATCCCAAACCAAGAAGAATTGTTCTGAATGCCTTTGACTCCTTGTTCATCTTGTGGGGCTGGGGAATGTCCTGAACATCCTTGAAACACACAACTACCTGAAAGCAGAGCAAAAATTGGGGGACTACTTGTTAGGAAGAAAGGGGATGTCTGGGCTCTTGAACAAGCAGCCAACATTTCTGTCACAAGCACTGGCCAGCACTCGACTTCTAATTTATACAGGAAGTGATAAGAATTCATCACAAATATTCTTGTGAAGAAAGATTCTCTTGAACCTTGTGTTTAATCTCCGTCCAATGGATAACACAATCTAAACAACAGTCAGTGCTACAGCAAGCGCCAACACTAGTGAAACTAATGAAGTCAATTGTTTGTTTTTAGCATGCTTGTCTATTTTGGTGGCCTCCCTTAGATCCATTCCCCAGGCTCTGGAATCCAGTACCTGCTTGTAGCCTCTGCTATCTTCCCAGGGGTCTCTTTTTCAACAAGGTTCCAGGCTGAGCCTCAATGTCCAGACAGTGTGATGGATAGCAGCCCATCCCTCAGGGCATTAATCAGTGCCAACATGAAAATGGTTTCCAATGGGTTCATTTTTTACTGTTCCAAAGCAGTGTCTGAATTTTTAATTAATTTTAATTTTTGGTACTGGGGATTGAACCCAGGGACATTCTACCTCCAAGCTACACCCCAGTCCTACTATTTATGTATATATGTGTGTGTATGTATTTATTTATTTACTTATTTATTTATTGTGTGGGGTATTGAACCCAGGGGCATTCTACCTCCAAGCTACACCTCCAGCCATATTTTATTTTTTATTTGGAAACAGTTGTCTTGATAAGTTGCTGAGAGCCTCACTAAGTTACTGAGGTTGGCTTTGAACTTGTGATTCTTCTGTCTCAGCCTCCCAAGCAATGTCCAGCTTTTGACTCAGGCATTTAACCATATAATCCAATCTTGAGCACTGGCCTGGTTTAAGAGGGAGGGTAGCTTAGTAGAACCTGCAGGTGAATTAGTCATTTGAATATTTCAAAAAGAACTTTCAAAACTCAAAGGTCATTGTCTCTAGATCTCACAATCTGTGATTTAAAAGGATCAAGTAAGAAATCAGCTTCCATGTAGCTACTAAGAGGCTGAAATGAGAGTGGAAAGAAAAGAATGTACAATGTATACATCCTTTCCCTGAAGAGTAGCACCAGCCTGCTCCCTCCATCTTGATAGTCCTTCCTCCTGTGATTTTCAGCAGTGCAGATCCCCATTCATTTACCAGGTACGTATCAAATTCCCACCCCCTAACCCAAATATATCATACTTCAATTTCTCCTAAAAGCTCTGCTGCTCAATGAAAAGTCATTAAATAAAAAAACAGATTTCCCTTAATTTCAATGAAAAGAATCATGATGTGTTCCACCCCTGATACTAAACAATTTTTACAGATAGAAAAATATAGAAACATGCTTTCATTATTCAATTGATACATGCAATAACAATTTTGAAAGTAAAGGAACTGGAATCCATCCTGTAAGGAAGGTTTAGTGAGCTGACCAAAGGAAAGAAGAATCAGTGGTTGTGGGCAGGTGTGCAGGAGAGTCATTCTTTGGAAGACATGGAGAGTCATGATTGACTTTCAGGCTCAATATTAGAATCGGATGAAACAAATTGATCATTGTCATTACCTGAGACTTGGACACGGGCCCTTCTGATGTGGATGACTTTGGCATAATATAGGAGAAGTAGAGTCTCTGGGGTGGGGATGTTCACTCATCTTCTTGTCTTATAGCTCCATAATGGCAGTCCAAGACTGGTTGATTCTCCATCTACTGTAAAGACATTGCGAGCTTCTCAAATACCTCATGATAATTTCTTGGGTGATAGTGTAATTCTTTAGAATATAAAATGGATTGAGAAGTTCTCTTTATTTTTTCGTGATTTGCAAATGTCGTATATTGCAGAGTGAGCCCTGCCTCTTCTAACATCCCCTAACTTGCAGTTGGTTATCAAGTTGGCCTGCTAGATCATCTCTCTATTGCTTCTTTCAGTAGTCTCCTCCTTTGCATGCTCTTGGACACTACATTATTCTAGGTGCGCCTCTTGACTCCTATGATCTCCCCGTCAATCTTTCTAAAAGCCTCCCTGCTTAGAGGCTACATATATGGTGACTAAGAGCAAGGGCTCTGGAGGCAGGTTGATGTGCTCAAATTCTTTTTTTTTTCTAGTACTGGGGATTGAACTCAAAGACATTCTACCTCTGAGCTACACCCTCAGCTCTATTTTATTTTGAAATAGGGTCTCAATAAGTTGAAATCCTCCTATCTCAGCCTCCCAAGTACTGGGATTATAGGCATGCACCACCACTCCTGGCGGGACCATTTAATTTTTAGTACAGTGGCTGTCACAAATAAATTTATGCTGGATAAATGGGTAGTAGGTAGAAGAAGGGCAAAAGGATGGTAGTTTACAGCCAATTGCTATTGCAACTCAAACAGGGGAGCCATAAGGGAGAGGAGGTAGAGACAGTACATATGAAATTGTGCTGGCCCTTTGGTCTAAAGTGGGTTATTTTCTAAGGTTGAAGAGAATTTTGTGATTCATATAGTTCTGTGTATTAGGATATGGGATCAGAAACCTGGTACTTGGAAATTCAACCATCATCATACTCACATAATATTATTTAAACATATTACTTTCCCTTTATTCTTTCCCACAATTTAACAATTCTGCAAAGTGATAGCATACCTCAACTTGCCCTAAGCATCAAATCGGCAGAGAAAGAGGCTTTTCTCCATGTTTGGCTGGAATTCTGAAGGTGAAAAGAGATAAGGGTACAGATGGGGCTGGGCAAAGGGGCAGTAACAGGCATCAACATGAAAAAACTGCCATTTCCCCAGCTTGCTTACACAGTGTGAGCTGAGCCCTGGAGCCATTCAACTCTACATCCTAAAACAAGGCCCCAGCCTCTTGCCACCTGTCCCTCTTGGGGTAGAGTTGAATGGCTCTGTGGGGTACTGGGGATTGAACCCAGGGATAGTCCACCTCTGACCTACATCCCCAGACCTTTTTTTAAATTTTGAAACAAGGCCTCACTAAGTTACTGAGGGTCTCACTAAGTTGCTGAGGCTGGTCTTGAACCTGCAATCCTCCTATCTCAGTCTCTTGAGTATTGGATTACAGGAATGCATCAATGTGCCCAGCTTCTGGTGTTTTTTGGCTTTTGTCCTAACCCAAATATTTTCAGATCTTATAAATTCACTTAGGCACATTCTACTAAATAGACATTTAAACTATCTACTGTGAAAAAAATTTTTTCAGGTATCAGCAGTGTGGCTTGAACACATTGCTTCTCTATCTTGGCTGCACATTAAAAGCACCAGAGGCTTTACCAGCTTGTACCTAACAAAGGTGTATGATTACAATGCACCAGTAGTAAAAAATAAAAAAAAATAAAATAAAATAAAGCATCAGAGGAGATAAATCCTGATGGCCAGCCTCTACCCCATGTCAATGACATCAGGCTCTCTGGGGGTGTGGCCCAGGCACTGGACCTTTTTGTAGCTTCCCAATTGATTCCAATGTGCATACCCCCTTCTCCTTTGTAAAGGGGTGAGGCCCACTTTAAGGGAATCCTTTAACAAGTAGCTTGGCTCTTCAACATCTCAGGGGAGGTTGTTAAATGTAACAAAGGCCGCTGAGGATGCTAACATACTTATTTAGAGTCTGCATCCCATAATATTTCCACTCTAACTCTGTAAGCCCTGTTTTCTTTTTCTCTGTGTTTTGTGGTAAAGTTTGAAGTGACCCCCAAGCAGTGATGGCACATTGAGACCTTGGTAATTCTATCTTTCAGTCCCTCTTCACTTTCTGGACATGAATTTGGGTTTCTTCTCTCAAATGACTCGAGTGGTAAATAGACAGTCCCAAGAGCATGAGACAATTCTGGTCATGGTGTTCCCGGCTACTCTTTTTCTAGGAAATCCACTCGTATTCTAAGAAGATGATTGCATTCACCTCTGCCCTGGGCAAATCACTGAAAAGCTGAGCTAAGGCCAAAGCTTCTCCAGAACACTTGTGTAGCAATTCGGATGCATAAAACAAACAACGTCTGAGTCCCTAAAGAGTCTTATAAAGTCTTGACAGACAAGCTGCCTAATGTAATACACTTCATGCGAAGGCATATTTACATCCCAGGGAAGCCTCACTTCTCTGATTTAGAGAATGAGGAAATATTCACATCCCATAATTTTGTGGAAAATTGAAGCTAGTTCCTTTGGGTGTCCCAATCTTTCAACTTAATCATTGTATTTTTAAAAAGTGAAATCATGCTGGGCATGGTGGTGCATGCCTGTAATCCCAGTACTTGGGAGACTGAGACAGGAGGATTGCAGTTTCAAGGCAGGTCTCAGCAACTTAGAGAAACTCTGGTTCAAAACAAAAAATAAAATTAGAGCTGGGGGTATAGCTCTGAGATAGAATGTCCCTAGGTTCAATCCCTATACCACAAAGGAGGAGGAGGAAGAGGAGGAAGAAGAGGAGGAGGAGGAAGAGGAGGAAAAAGAGGAGGAGGAGAAAAGAAATTATTCTGTGATATATACTGCTGTTTTTTTTAAACGTGCTTTTATTGGTGCATTATGGTCTCACATCATAATGTAAATCATGTTGACAATGACATACATACACATAGCACTTGGTCCTCCTCGCCACCTCCCCATCTCTCCCCTTCCCATACAGAGTACTAAGATTGACATTGGTATTTTCACATATGTACACATAGTCTATGTTATTATTTCCAATAATGAACCTCAGTCTTCCCCTCCCCTTCCCTTAGACCACCTCCCTGGCTCCACTGAGGTTTTTCTTCCACTGGAGTCCCACTGGTATCCCAGTTACTCCCTAGCTTGTGCATATTAAAGTGTGCACAAGCTAGGGAGTAACTGGGATGCCAGTTACCCTGGCTAATCTCACTTAACATAATATTCTCCAGGTCCTTCCATTTTCTTGCAAGTGACATTATTTTATTTTATTCTTCTTTATTCTGAGTAGAATTCCATTGTGTGTATTTCCCATAATTTTGTAATTCATTCATCTGTTAATGGACACCTGGGTTGGTTCCATAATTTGGTTATTGTGAATTGTGCTGCTATGAACATGGGTATGCATATATTACTGTAGTTTCAACCTCTTTTGAAAGATACCCAGGAATGGTATAGCCAGTTTTCTAAGGAATCTCCACACTGATCTCTATAGTAGCTGAACTAGTTTGCAATTCCATCAACAGTGTAGAAGAGTTCCTATCTCCCCACATCCTCGCTAACAATTATTGTTATTTGACTTCTTGATGATTGCCAATCTGATTGGGGTTAGATGGAATCTCAGTGTAGTTTTGATTTGCATTTCCCTAATTGCTAATGATGTTGAACATTTTCATGTATCTATTGGGCGTTTGTATATCTTTTTTTTTTTTTTTTTCGGTACTAGGGATTGAACTCAGGGGCATTCTACCTCCAAGCTATACCCCCAGCCATATTTTTTATTCTTTATTTTGAAACAGGGTCTCCCTAAGTTGCGGAGTGCCTCACTAGGTAGCTGAGGCTGGCCACAAACCCGGATCCTCCAGTCTCAGCCTCCTGAATGCTGGGATTACAAGCGTGTGCCACCACGCCCGGCTCTGTATATCTTTTGTGAGGTGTCTATTCAATTCAGTTGCCTATTTCTTGTTTGGGTTATTTGTTTTTCTAGTATAAAATCTTTTAAGTTATATACTGGCTGTTTTAATAGAGAATTTGGAAAATGATTTCATCCAGTAGAATAATCTCAAACCTCCAATTTATCATGACTCACCCTGAATACATCTTATTCCCCTCTGCTACAGTTTAGATCTGGAATGTCCCCCAAAGGTTCACATATTGAAGGTCCTGGGCTAGTGGCACTGTTGGGAAGTGGCAGATACTGTAAGAGATGGGAACTACTTGAAGCCTACTCTAACTACTTGAATTACTACTGGGAGACTGACTTTGAATCTATTCTCCTGTTTCAGCCTTCATTGAGGGTCCTTGGGGATGTTCCCTTGTACCCTGACCCTTCCTCTATTGCTCTCCGCTCTCGCTCTTGCTCACTTCCTGGCTACTATGAGCTGAGCAGCTTTCTTCCACCATGTCCTTCCAGCATGATGTTCTGTCTCACTTCAGGCCCAGAGCAGTGGAGCCAGCTACCATGGAGTGAAACTTCTGAACCCATGAGACCAAATAAATATTTCCTCCTAAATGTTCAACATCATTAGCAATGAGAGAGATGCAAATCAAAACTACACTGACCTAACCCCAATTAGAATGGCAATCATCAAAAATACAAACAACCACAAATGCTGGCGAGGGTGTGGAGAAGTGGGAACCCTAATTCATTGTTGGTGGGATTGCAGATTAGTGCGACCACTTTGGAAAACAGTATGGAGGATCCTCAGATGAATGGGAATGAACCTACCATATGATTCAGCAGTACCACTTCTGGGTATCTACCCAAAAGAATGGAAACCAAACTATCAGACCGACACATGTGTATCTATGTTTATAGCTACACAATTCACAATTGCCAAACTATGGAAACAGCCAAGATGTTCATCGACAGATGAATGGATTACAAAACTATGGGAATATGTACACAATGGAATTTTACTCAGCCATAAAGAAGAGCAAAATCATGTCATTTGCAGGGAAATGAATAGAACTGGAAAATATTATACTAAGTGAGATTAGTCAGTCACGAAAAGTAAACAACTGAATGGTCTCCCTAATATGCGAAAGCTAGGGAGAAAGTTGGTCATAAGAGGGACTCTAGACGAAGAAGGAGAAACCTTAGATAAGCAAAGAAGGTGACTTAACTGAAGGTGATGAGGAGGGAAACACTCTAATGCACATGATGTACATTCACAAACACATCAAAGTCAATCACTAAACTGAACATGAGAAGGAGGGAGGGGGGAGGGAATGGGGTGGGAATTGGGGAAGGGTTAAATGAGAGATGTGGGCATGTATGCCTCTACCAGCCTGTACCTAACAAAGTTGTATGATTATAATGCACCAATTAAAAAAAACTTTCCTCCTTTAAGTTGTTTTTCTCAGATATTTTGTCACAATAATGAAAAGCTGAGTAGCACACCGTCTGAAGAAGCTCTGGCTTCCATTCCCCTCTTCCTCGGGAGAAGGTGCCACCAACCAGACATCCTCTGAGAGAGCCAGTCTCCAGGGTTCCATCTCTCTCCCACCTGCCTCAGCCAGTCCCCAAGCCCTGCAGATTTTGCGTCCTGAGCATTTCCTCTCTCTACATCCTCCTCATCTCCATCCCTACTATCACTCCCCAAGATCAGAACTCACCACCACTTCCTCCTGGACTACCAGAAAAGCCACATCGCTCCTCCTCACACTCACCATAGTCTATTTAAAATGTATGACTTGGTGGCATGATGGTGCATTCCTGTAATCCCAGTACTTGGGAGGCCGAGACAGGAGGATCACAGGTTCCTGGCCAGCCTCAACTATTTGGTGAGGCCCTCTGCAACTTAGACCCTGTTTCAAAATAAATAATAAAAATAGGGCTGGGGGTGTGGCTCAGAGGTAGAATGCCCCTGAGTTCAATCCCCAGTACTGAAAAAAAAAAAGTCCTCAGTCTTCTCTGTCATGCCCATTGGCTGAGGAGTGATGGGTGCATGTATGTCTATGTATGTATGTCTAATTATATGACATATAATTAAAATGTATCAATACAAATATAAAAATATAATGCATATCCAAAGTAACATATGCAAACAGACCACAAGGGTAAATGATGAAAAGTATTCTTTCTATTATTTTTAGACCTCTAAACTCTCTTCTCAGAAGTAGCCATTCTTGTTTATCCTCCCAGAAATAGTCTATGCTTATACATGCATACATAAATTCATATATTCCCTGTGTTGACACAAAAATATTTTCTCCTCATGTCTAGTAGGTTGTTCCATCTAAGAGCTATAAGGTTTTTTTTTTCTTTTAAGCAGCTGCATATTATTCCATTGTGTGAATGGAATATAATTAACAAGTTTGTAACACCTGAGTTGTGAGGAGTTCTTCCTTTTAAAGCACATTTAAGCTGTCTGGGCTTGAGCTACAATCTCTATTTGCTTCTAGGCACTGTGTATGTTTCCTAGCTCTGTGTAATTCCAGATAATCTGACATTTGGTGAGCAAATAGTTCTAATTTCTCCCTTCCTCTCCAGGGAGGCATAAATCCCATTTATAAAAATATATTTTTTTGAGAATGCAGTCATCTTTGAAATTCAAAAAATACTAGTCACACAACAAAATGTGTTACAGTGGTCAACATGGAGAAAAGAAAATAAGTACTGAAAATTTTCTGCACCATTCCAGAGTTCTTGAAGGCTTTATTTAGAAAAAGGATATGCTTTGGCATTTCACAACATTTCTTTAAGAAGATGAGCAGAACACCCAGTAATCACTACCTTTCAAAGAGATGGTCTATATACATGCCTGGATTCATTGTACCAAATGAGTGGGAATTCATTTAACTCAATAATTATGCACTGAGTGCCTACTATATACAGTGAATAAAATCTCATGGAGCTTAGATTCTAGGAGAGGCTCTATATGATTTTTTTAGAGCAACCATAACATAATATTATAGATTGGAGGGTTAAACAACAGAAGCTTGCTTGCTCACAGTTCTGGAGGCTGGAAGTCAAGATCGAGGTGTCTGCAGGGCTTGTCCTGCGGCTCATCTCCCTGGCTTGTGGAAGGCTGGCCACCTTCTCACTGTTGTCTCTCCTGGCCTTTCTTCTGGGCACACGTGTCCCTGCTTTCTCTTCTTAGAAGAATCCCAGTCATATTAGATTAGCCCAACCATATGATGGCATTTAGCCTTAATTGTATTCTCAAAGGGCCCATTTCTAAATACAGTCACATTCTAAGTTATTGGGGAATTAGGGCTACAACAGATGAATTTTGAAGAGACACAATTCAGTCTATAACAGGCCCTAGTCAAGAAATTCTCATAGTTATCTACTGTAAGTAGCACTTCTCAAATGTGTGTGTGTGTGTGTGTGTGTGTGTGTGTGTGTGTGTGTGTGTGACTGCAGATTGAACC
>PVLC010005185.1:0-37953 GCA_004027655.1 Graphiurus murinus
AGTGTACAGTTTGGAGAGAAGAAGGAGGACGCAGCAAGCGCCACTACAGGAAAGACCATTCACAGGGCTCTAGCGGGGCGCCATCTCTGTTGTTCCTCCTGCACACACACAAACAGGTAAACACTACACACAGCTCCATGTGGTACAGTGCAGAAGTAAAGCTCAGAGAACTAAAGAACTGGCTCAGTGTCGCCGAGCTTGTAGATGATGATGGCCAACAGGATGAGAGCCCAGTCTCCCGAAGTGTTCTTACCATTGCACTGAAATAACCGGATAAACTGAGAGCAGATTAAGGAACATCTTGAGCTCAACAATGCGAAATTTTTCAAGGATCCCAAGTCACTATGCAACGTTAGAAATCGTACCCCTTTTCTTTTTTTTTTTTCGGTACTGGGGATTGAACTCAGGGGCATTCTACCTTGGAGCTACACCCCCAGCCCTATTTTTTATTCTTTATTTTGAAACCAGGTCTCACTAAGTTGCAGAGGGCCTCACTAGGTAGCTGAGGCTGGCTGCGAACCTGGATCCTCTGGTCTCAGCCTCCCAAATGCTGGGATTACAAGCGTGCGCCACCACGCCCGGCTCGTACCCCTTTTCTATTTTGCAGAACTTTCAGATCCTGCACGCAGTTCATGTTATTGCAAAGAATCTCATCAAGCCGAACAGCCTGAACAGCACACATACCCGAAAAATGAAACAAAAACTATGAGAAATTCAGACTTCAAGTCTCAGTAATAACTTTCTGTTGACTGACAGGTGAGCCCCACTCCAGTGCCCGACAGCCTCCAGCTCAACAGAGAATGGCATCTTGTTTGCTGACGCCCGCTCTTCTTACCAACATGCTGGAGTGTTTTGCTTTTCTCCACCCATGCTCTCCTTCCAGGTGACCTTTCTAGTCTCGCAGCTTTAACTCCATCCTATGTGCTGATGACCTCGGGATGCCTTTATTCTACCAGACCTCTCTCCTGAGCTCCAGTCTTCAGTCTAGCATCTCCTCCTGCCTGCTCAACACCTTCTCTCGGGGCATTTACAGATGCTGCAAACTTAAGTACATAAAGCAGAACTACTGGTTTCCTATTTCCCCAACTCCGACACTCCTGGGTGATTCCTGATCCAGCCAGTGACAAGTGACATCAGCATCTAGTCTAGATATTATCACTGTTGCTTTCTCTCTCTCTCTCTCTCTCTCTCTCTCTCTCTCTCTCTCTCTCTCTCTCTCTCTCTCTGCCACCCCCCCCCCATGTCCTGCAAATGTCATATCCAAATCTGTCCCTTTTCTCCATCCATACTGCCCTCTCTCTTGGACCCCTTGCTTCTCTCTTTGCCCTCCCAGAGTCCCTTTTCCGCACAGAAGCCAGAGGGATGCTTTTGAACTGTAAATTGAGCCATACCACCCCCTAGGTTAAAGGCCACAACTCATCAAACTTCCATGACAGGGACCCTGCCATCCCTTCTCTCCTTCACTCTGTCCCCTCTCCGCCCCCCACCTCTTCTCCCCTCTCCTTGCTCTGCTTCAATTCAGGTATCTATCTATTCTTCCTCAGAGCCAGCACACCTGCTGTCCCCCAACACAGAATACCCCCTTTCTTTGGATGGACAGATGGATGTATTGATTGACTCACAGACGGGCAACTGACTATTCTCTGGACTTGGAATTTCCTCAAGCTAATTAGTCATATTAGAAGATCATAATGCTTCAAGATTTTAAGGCTGCACTCGACACTCCAAGAAACATGATGATTTAGCCCAAATTGAAATTCTCGATATTATTTTAAGGAAAGGTACTGATGAGTAAGAGGAGAACATTTTGGGAAGATTGCAGGTGTTGATATTTTTGGTCCTAAATGACACCTTGGGAAGCCTGCATACCAGGTTAGTCCTGACAGGAAGTACCAGCCACTCCTTGCCCTCTGAATGAAAATAAGAATGAAGCGAATGAAGGGAGGAATGAAAATAAGAGGCAAACAGGAAACTGTGTTTATTTTTTACCGAAAATGAGCCAAACTCCCACACCTATGCTGTGCATTTCCTTTGTTGGGTATTGTAAGCTGCAGCAAGAAAATAACCCTTCCCCTCTGCCTGTCTCCAGAGAAGCTCTCCTACGGTCACCCGGCTGTGCACAGAATGTGGGAAAGATCGCACTGGGAGGCAGCTAGAGACAATAAAAAATGCACCATCCTCTATCCAGGGTCCTGCAAGAGAATCATTTTAAAACTTTCCCTAGGCCGGGTGTGGTGCCACATGCTTGTAATCCCAGCACTTGGAAAGCTGAGACAGGAGGGTTGCAGGTTTGAGGCCAGCTTCAGCAACTTAATGAGGCCTTCTGCAACTTAGTGAGACACTGTTTCAAAATAAAATAGGGCTGGGGATGTAGTTCAGAGGTAGAATGCCCCCTGGGTTCCATCCCCAGCACTACAAAAAAATAAAAATAAAAATAAATAAAACTCTCCCTAACAGAGAACCAAGCACTTAGTTGCCGTGGCCATGCTAGTGAGAACAAGGTAGCATTTGCTGCAAAGTCCTAACTTAGTATTACTGAGTCTCAAGGGAGACCAAGCTACTGCTGGGGAAAAAAAAAAAAAACACAAAAAATCATTCTGCAATGGAACACTGTGGAGAGGACAACGGGACCCCGGACCAAGGGCACACGGGATGTGCTACAGATTTCTAAGCCCTGCCCTCTATGGCAGGTAGCGTTCACCTTCAGACCATAGTTTTGCCTAGGAGTCCCTCAGTGAACTTTCTTTACTGGATAGAGACTCCTCTCGAGAGACCTTGAATGCAAATACCTGTTCAAATTTAGACTGCTCTTTTAACTTCCTGTAAATTACTATTATTACGCCCAATCTTCCATAATGAGGCACTTGGTAGGCCCAAATGTCTCCGAGGTGCAGGCCTTTAATGAGGATCTTGGTTCCAGAGATGTAATTTGACCAGTCTGCTATGAAATATTCACCACTCAGCCGGGCTGGCCCCCACTCACACTGAACTGGCATGCCCCGCACCCCAGAATGTGCTCAGCTTGGTTCTCTTCTCTTGTCTCAGGACTGTCACCTGACTTTCAGCCTGAATCTACCATCACAGTCTAAACAGTAACTGAGGACTGGAGAGAAATCCTTAATTCATATTCACTTGGGCAAAAATAAGAATCATCATCATCGTAAGATCATCGGGCTGAGAGTAAAATTGCATCCTGAGTTTTTACACATGTTGAAGAATCGGAACCTTCATTCTGACCTTACAAAGGAATGTAAAAGTGCTTCTAGAAGTTTCAGGAATGCAAACTTTTATTGTATCCAGCACAGCAGGGATCTTGATCTACATGTAAGCTGTAAGCCGTGTCTCCTGGAGGAGTTAGGTATGTGTACACATTTCTAGGTGACTGTTGAGCAATCAAATTAATGGAGTAAAAGTGTCCCCATCATTGTTGGCATAGCGTGGGGGGGGCTGTCACTCAGACAACCCCCTCGTGGATTTGTGCTAGGAACAAGACAGTTACAAGTACACTGATGGTCACGCCATGAGATGGTGCAGCCAGGACAGCATTGATCTGGAACAGACACAGGTAAACAATGGAGACCAGGGATCATGTTAGGTAGTAAAGCATGAGCAACTTCAGTACCTCAGAGACATCAGCAAATTCACAGTACCCAGGGCTCCAGCACTAATAGTCTGAGTTCCTGAAAGCCACAGCTCTATAGGAAGCACGAAGAGATACCAGCAACCCCAGCCAATCAAACACAGTGTCTCTGCTGAGATGTCGGCATTTGCAATGTAGCACCTCCTTCTGCAGTGCTGTGACAGGTGTCTGTGCACAGCTCAGCACGCAGAAAACAACATCAGAGGGGCCTGGGGCAGAAGAAAGAAAACAGGGCAGAGGCTGGGTGAAATGCAAAGATTTTATTTATGAGCACCTAGGAGGCTCCCCCTCAGGTGCCTACAGGAAGGATATAAGCCACAATCTTGTAAGATTTTCACACCTGGGCCTTCCAGGTATGTTAGTTAGCTTTGTGTCACTGTGACAATACCTGACAAGAACAGCTTAGAGGAGGAAACGTTGATTTGGGCTTGTGGTTTCAGAGGTCAGTCCATGGTGGGCTGGGTCTGTGGCTCTGGACCTGAGGTGAGGCAGAGCATCGTGGAGGAAGGACCCGGTGAAGCAGGAGAGCTGCTCCACTCATGGCAGCCAGGAAGCAGAAGGAGAGAGGAAGGGGCCAGGAGAAGATAAACCCTTCAGAGGCACACACTCAGTGATCTACTTCCTCTAATTAGGTCCCACTTCCCAGCAGTCCGTTCAGCCTTCAGTGGATTAATCCACAGATGAGGTGAGAGCACCCCCTTCCGGACCTGGCTGCATTGGAGATGCCATAACCCAAGGTAACAGATGTCCCTAAAACATGTTAGCCAACACCTGAATACTCATTTTTCCAATGAGAGCTCATTTCTAATAATTATCATGCTAAACAATCGGCTATTAGTCTCACCAGTGGAAGTGTTTCTGATATCATTTTGCTATCTAGCAAAACCTTGTGTGCTGATCAAAGCCTGCATAACAGAGGCATTGATAGTAGCTATCTTAACGGTGGCACCTACGATATAGCTAACTGACCACCCATACATTTTTAGACCTCACTCAAGCGACATCCTTGATATTAGAGCGTTATACCTAGATATGAGGACTGGTTGAGTTGAAGTATTAGCTAGCTGGGTGGCAAATACATATGTAAATTATACTTCATAATTCAAAAAAGTAAAATAACAGAAGAAAGAACATATTTGAGGCGAAAGAGGAAGAATTCTGTTTCTACACATGTTGTGTTCATGTTCCCTGTGGAATACGGAATGGTTCGAGACCAGCAGGTAGTTGGATAGATGGAGAGAGAAATTTTTTATGATTGGGTAAATATGCAAGTTTAAATGTCAAGGGGAAGCAGTCTGTAAAGAGATGAAGGACGTAGGGGAATTTGAAGGTCATGTATGGAGTTTCCAGAGAACAGAGGGTGGGGTTGAGGTGGGAAGAAACCCACAGGGCAGTATGGCAGAGGCAGAGCAGAGCCTAGGCAGCCATCGGGCAGAGATGAGGCTAATGAGGAAGTAAAACATAGTATGATCATCTTAAGGTTTCACACAGAGTTGGGGGGAGGGGGGTAGAGCAGCTTCAGGCTAATGAGGGTGAGTTTGGACACTTGATGATGGTACAGTCTATAGGTGTACTCATTTATCAATATTAATATAAAATTCTATATATTAAAACCTTGTCCTTGATCTGGACACAGGATCCCCATCAGGATAAGATGTGCTCTTCCCTTTCCCAATCAGGACCCCTGCCATAATTACCTAATTGGGTCTCTGCAGTGTGTGGCCCAATCATCAACACTGATTCTTTCAACCATTAGGTTTTCTAATCCTAAACTACACCTTACACCCAATGTCACCATAAATATGTATTCACTCCTGGGATGTTCCCTCATCTATTTTTTTTTTTTCTATTTGTTTCAGTACTGAGAATTGAACTCAGGGGCATTCTACCTCTGAGCTAATACCCCTAGCTCTATTTTTTATTCTTTATTTTGAAACAGGGTCTCTAAACTGTAGAGGGCCTCACTGAGTAGCTGAGGCTGGCCGTGAACCTGTGATCCTCGTCTCAGCATCCTAAATACAAGATTACAAGAATGCACCACCATCCCATCTATCTTAATGGAGGACTACATCCAAGAAAAAATCTGAAAGTTGAAGGTACCTGCCAAAGCCACCCTGCCCTTAAGGTGTGCCTTCACTTTTAATGACACCTACTTGTTGTCTTATCTAATACAAAATTACAGCAAAGTCATTTGAGAAAAAAAGTTGAAAAATACATAAAGAAACCCAAGTAGAATTAAAATAGCCGTGATCTGTATTCCTCTACCAGAAGTAGCCATCCCTTTTGCTGGTGAAAACCTACTTCTAAGACTTTTTTTCCTCATACAGATGATGTATTTTATTAAAATAGATCCATTAATATAACCCACCCTGAATGTTTCTCCATGTCAGCAAACATTCTTCTACTAAAATAGTTTCAGTGGCTGTGTAATACAAATTAGTTCTGCTGTTGTTCAATTTTATTAAAAAATTGTGCTTATGATGCCTACAAATCCATTTTCGCAGAAATCTATTATTACTTCCTTAGGATGGATTCCTAGATATGGAATCAATGAACCAAAGAGAGTATGTGTATTCAAAAAGCTCTCAAGACATTGCCAAATGCCCCGGCAGAAATTTCGGGTTATTTTTCACTCACATTAGAGGTGTATGAAAGGACGCTGTTCCTTATTCCAAAATCACCCAATTTTGGGGAGTCCAACCACACAGGCCACACAAGCTGAGACTGGCTATTTGCATTACAGAAGAAATCATCATCATTACAAAGTGGCCAAGAGCATGGGCTTTAGGATTAAACAGTCCTGGACTCGAGTTTCTGGTTCTGTTCCATATTATGTGTGAGAATTTCAGCAGGTTATTTAAAAAGAAAAAGAAAAAATTTGTTGAGGTGTAACCTCCATACAATCAATTGTACATACGTAAATTAGACAGTTTCAACCATAAAAGAGCTGATGTAGCAAAACTAATACGACACCAAATATTTAAGACGAAGTGTACAATTTGATAATTTTCGATGAGTTTATATTTATGAAATTATCACCACCATGAAGGTCGTAAACATACCCATTATCTTCAAAAGTTTCCTCTTTTTCTTTGGAAATTCCTCTCGCCTGACTTTCCCCACTCCTCACTCCCAATCAGTCACTGTTCTGTTACTTTCGATAAGTTTGAATTCTCTAGAGTTATGCATCAATGCAATAAAATAGGATATACTCTATTTTTTTTTAACTCAACATAATTATTTTGAAATTCGCCGGTGTTGTCACATAAAACAATAGTCCTTTCCTGGTAGTTGCTGAGTAGGATTTTATTGTATGGACAAACCAGAATTTGTTTTCCTAGTCATCTGCCGGTGGACATTTGCGTTGTTTCTGGTTTCTTCCTGTCGCAAATAAAGCTGTAATGGGCATGTAGGTACAGCTCTTTATTTAGACATGAGATCTCCTTTCTCTCTGTCAATACCTAGAGTTGGAATGGTTAGATAGGAAATTAAGAATATGTTTGAGTTTTTAAGAAGCTGCCAGATTGCTTTCCAAAGTGATTAAACCATTCTGCACTTTCACAAGGAGGGCGGGAGTGCCCCAGTTCTTTTCTCCCATGTCCTGTCAATGATTGGTACGGCCTGTCCTTTTAATTTTAGTCGTCCTCACAGGTGTATGGCAGAATCCTATGGTCTTAATTTGCATTTTCCTGATGATTAATGTAGAGCATCTTTTCATGTACTTTTTTGCCATCTGTACATTTCTTTGATGCAAGGTCTCTTCAGAACATTTGCCCAGTTTTAAACTGGTGTATTTTCTTATTGTTGGGAGTTTTGAGAGATCTTTGTATAACCTGGTTACAAATTCTCTGTTGGATGCATATTTCAGCAAATATTTTATTCCAGTGTATAGATTCTATCTTCAGTCTCTTGACAGTGTCTTTTCAGAAGCATGAGTTTTGTTTTGGTTTTGGTTTTTTTGTGTGGCACTGGGGATGGAGCCCAGGGGTATTTTACTTTCGAACTATACCCCCAGCCCTATTTTATTTTTATTCGGACACAGAGTCTCACTAGGTTGATGAGAGTCTCACTACTTGCTGAGGCTGTCCTCAAACCTTCGATCTTCTTGTCTCAGCTTCCCAAGTATTGGGATTACAAGCATGCACCACCACGCCCAGCTAGAAGCATGAGTTATTAATGTCGATAAAGTCCAATTTATCAATTTGTTCTTCTAAAGATTGCACTTTCATGTCATATCAAAGGAAACTCTAGTCGACTGTTTAACTTCTCTGACTTCGGTTTCCTCCGTTGTCATGTAGAAATAATAACATCTACCTCACAGACAGCACAGATCAACCGATGAACCAAATGTAGACTTGGAGTAAAGGTTGGATGCTCGGAGTTCTCTGACATAGTCAAATCCTGGCTCTGCCACTTATCAACTTTATAAACCGAGGCAACTTATTGGCCCCATCTGTGCTTCAGATTCCCCCAAAGTGGAGCCCCCAAAGGTTCCTTTCTCCGAGATCCAGTGTTAGGATCAAATGAGTAAATACCTGCAGGCATGCTGAACATGTGTTGCACGTGTTTGACGTGTTCAGAAATAAACATCTTCACTTTGTAAAAAGATTTACTGCAAAATAAACTTCAAAAACACCAGTGCTGTGTTGAGATGCTTTGCCTTTCTTGAGCCGGTTTGCAGGATGACATCTCTTTTCATAGCTTTCCTGCTGGTCCCTCCCCGGAGCCTGCTCCAGGCAAGTAGACAGTCGCTCCCTCTTCTAACATAAATCAGAAGTCATCACATCTCTGCTCTGCTCAGAACCATCTAGTGGCTTCTCAGCTTCTACAGAATAAGCTCCAAACTCCTTTCATGGCCTACTGAGTCCTCTCAATTGGGTGCCTGCCTGCTTTCCACCATCTTCCTCTCCCCCTCTGCTGGGCCCACAAGGGGCTTCTTGGTTGACGTCCAAATGCACCTGGCACCGTTCCACCTCGGGCCTCCATGCTAACTGCTCCTCTTCTTGGAGTAGACACATGGCCCCCTCCTTCCCTTGCTTCTTTCCGGTGTCTTTTTCCAAATGTCACCTTCTCAGAAAGGCTGCCCTGAGTTCCACATTAGAAACAGCGCTCCCATTACTCTATCCCCTCACCTTGCTTCACTTTGCTTTCTAGAACCTACCACCAGCTGATGCTATACATTTCTCTGTTGAATTGTACAATACCCATCTTTCTCACCCCATTAGACACTGTTTTATTCACTGAAACATTGCAGTACAGGTCACAAAGCAGGTATCTAATAAGTGTTTGTTGAACTAATGAAGGAACCACATAAAGCAAGATGCACCTATATTTCCAGTGTCTCCCCTTCCATGTTGAGATCTCCCAGTCCGCTGGACCCAGGGTGAAGAAGGATGATAATGTAGTCACCGAAGAAAACTCAGACCTTGTGCTCTAAGCCCATGACTCTGGCCTGTCACACTGCAGGTGAGCTGAGCCAGAGGAGGGTGGTTATGACAGAGGAATCAATGGAGGTGTGGATACCTTACCCAGATGAAATAAAAGTCCCTCGGGACTCCACCCCTCTAATTGCACCTTTGCATTCTTGTATGCCTTGCAGAGATGAGAAAGATGATTCAGGAAGCAGGGAGAAAACCCAAAGCCTCCTTCATCTAAAGTGAAACAAAAAGCCGGGTGGTAATGTATACTTATAATCCCAGTACCTGGGAAGCTGAGACAGGAGGATCCCAGGTTCGAGATCATCCTCAGCAACTTGGTGAGACTCCTAGCAGCTTAGCAAGACTGTTTCAAGACAAAAATAAATAAATAAAAAGGAGGTGGGTGTAGCTCAGAGGCAGAATGCTGCCAGGTTCAATCCCCATTAACAAAGCAAAACGTGTAACAAAAGAGAAATCTTCCCTGGAGAGGTTATACAATTTGGGGTGCCCTCCACCAAACACTGGGATTCAACACCAGGGTTTATTTGGAAATAAGGTCTTTGTTGATGTAACAAGTTAACATGAGGTGATATTGGATGGGGGGGAGGGTTGTCCTAATCCAATGACTGGTGTCTTTAAAAGAGGGAAATTTGAATATGGTCATACACAAAGGGAAGGTGGTCATGTGAAGACAGAGGTGGAGACTGGAGTTACGCTGTCACAAACACCCCTGACCAAGGATTGCCAGCAAACACAGAAAGCCAGAAAAGCCCAAGAAGGATTCCTCCCTAAAGGCATCAGAAGGAACATGGCCCTGCTTCATATTGGACATCTAACCTCCAGGACTGTGAGAATAGATTTCTGTTGTTTTCAGCCTCTCCGCCTGTAGTAAGGTGGACAAAAGCTTTAGGAAACAAATACAGCATGGAAGAGGAGACTTTCAGCTTCTGGTTGACTCTGTGGACCTGGAGTTCAGAAGATGGGCCATGATGAGTGTGCGGACTGCAAATTAACTACAAATGGATGGTAACTAAAGTCAGGAAAATGGGCGAGGTTTCCTAGAAAAGAATACGTAGAAAAAGAATGTAGGTCGGAGCTATCAGGAAGACCAATAATCCAAGATCCGTATTGCAGGAAGAACAGCCTGTTTGGAAACAGAAGGAGAGAGCAATGACTCTCTTGTCCTTGTCTGGTAAGCACCAGGAAGGGGTCTCGTTTGGAAGCAGTAGACATGGAAGATTTGGTGGGATGAATTTAGGAAACTGGTAACATCAAGGTGGGGTTGAGCCTGGGGAACCAAAGAATGAATGGTCAGAGGGAGATGAGAGTCTGTAGGTGGTGTGGGGAGAACTGCAGAAACAAGAGAGTTCAGGAGACGGTGGCAAGGAGTGGCGAGTAGGGTTAGGAAGCCAAACACAGGGCGACAATCGCAGGTCACAGCAGGACTCTCTTAGGAGGTGTGGCATCACAGTGAGCGTACCCCTACGTCATCATGAACAGTGAATCAGATCAAGCTCACAGCATCCGAAACAGTGATCGTTTGCCAATGGCAGTTGAGTGGCCCTCCAGGATGAGAGCCGTCTATGGACTTACCAGAAGCTCCCAGCATCCCGGTATTCTCGTCAAGATGGAATTTCTTTGGATTGACTCAGAGGAATCCACTGGAGGTCTTTGCATTAACAAGCCCATGTAGATTTGGGAGTTTTTCTTTCTTCTATTACAGCCTATAAAATGCTAATGGACGTGGATTTGCTCACAGTCTCCCAGCAATTTTAGAAGAACTAGGAAAGGAAAATTCCACAGCAAACAATTCCCGCTGAATGTTGATGACCATCCTAGAACTTTCCCTTTGGTGCCCCAAAGTAATTACACTCAGTTGGGGTGAAGAAATCTTGGTTTTCTAATTATAGGACAGATGTTTTCCAGAAGCGATTACCCCCACGCCACTACTAAAAATAATCTAACAAGTTGATATGTGATTTAGGAAACTGTCGTGTGATTCCACCACAGCTAACCCTTGTTCAGGAAAAAAAAAAAGAGTTGTTATTTATATGCACCAGGTGTATTTCAGAGCAGTTTTTCCTGGTTTCCCAGAATTCTGAGATTCTTGGAATGGAGTACAAGTATCTGTCACTACTATTTCTGTGAAAGCAGAAGGGGCCTGAGGGACATTTTATTTTGGCAGAAGAGGAATTTCATGGGTGCCCGCCCTTCTGCTGGATCTCAAGACCTAGGTATGTCTCACACAGCATCTCGTTATGAAGGTACTGTAACTTTCTACGGGGTGGAGCTGGTCAGCCTGGGTTCATATTCACCTTACCTGCAATCTCAGACATAGTTGCATTCACAGCCCCAGCACACGGTCTCACTGCTACTATATTTCGAATGCATCCCCCACGAGCTGGAAACTTAACCCCCCAATTTTTATGCGAACAGTATTTGGAGGTGAAGCCTTTGGGGTGTGATTAGGATTGGAGGAGATCATGAAAGTGGGGGTCCCACGATAGCATCCATGGCCCTCTACAAAGAGGAAGAGAGCCCCAAGCCAGCACACTTGCTCTGCTTTGCCAGGTGACATGCCCACCACGCTCATATGCAGCAAGACAACCCTCGCCAGATGCTAAGCAGGTGTTGGCACCATGCATTTGGACTTCCCGGCTTCCGGAGCTCTATGAAAAAAAAAATTTTTTTATAAATTATCTAGCCTCGGGTATTAAGTCAGAGCAAAAGAAAATAGACTACAAACACTACCCTGCTATCAACTGCCAGTGGTTTCTCCATTGACTGCTAAACTGAGCTAAGCTCCAGTGCCTCACTTGGGGACTCGAGGCCCTCCAGGAGAGCTCTGAGCATCCCTTCCTCACCTCCTCTCCCCTGAGCTCCCACCAAGCACTGAGCTCTCCCTCCTCTCCTTCCTGCAAGGTCACGTCCATGTCATTTTTTCTAGTTGGCTATCATAGGCTCCATTATCTTGCA
Organism: Graphiurus murinus; assembly: GCA_004027655.1. NCBI lineage: Eukaryota > Metazoa > Chordata > Mammalia > Rodentia > Gliridae > Graphiurus > Graphiurus murinus. The sequence goes on from PVLC010005185.1 coordinate 12,034, forward strand.
GGAACATATGTAACGTTTAGAGGATACATTCTGTGAACAGAAAAGTACAAGCAAAATTGTCCTTACAGATGTGTAGCCATTAGTTTTTCCATTTTCACCGTGACTTTGTCCAATTACAGAATTTTTGAGCACCTAAGTCATAAATACCTGCTGTAAAATACTCTTGTTTCATCTTTTTCTCCACATTAGGGGTAATGTTGTGCAGAACATATTCTTCTAAATTACTATTACCACATATCAGAGCCACTGTTCGGTCTCCTTTAGAACATTTTGCCTCATTTACCTTCATTCCAAAGTTATTGTGTTTTTAGGCACATTTTTCTGTAACAGGCTTAGTAACGGCAGGAAATAGAAGTTCAGACATTATCGTTACCAAGCATATAAAATATTTTAAATTATAATAATTGCAAATGTTAAAATAGTATCATAATTGCCACAATCACAGAATTTCCAGTACTTAAAAACAACAGATGGATTTTTTTGGTACTAAACAATAAATACATTGAATAGGGAGAACTTTTCTTTACCAGCAAAGGAAGTATTGACATGTAACAATAATTTGAATACAGTTTACTATCCATTCAAACTGATTCCTTTGGTTCCATCAGCCATGAGTTAAAAATCTAATATTTTCTAAAAAATAAAACTAACACATATTTTAGTCTGTATTCTATTGTTATAGAAGAATACCCGAGACTTGTTAATTTATAAAAAGAATAAAGGTTTAAGCCGGGCTGGTGGCGCACGCTTGTAATCTCAGCATTCGGGAGGCTGAGACCAGAGGATCCAGGTTCGCTGCCAGCCTCAGCTACCTAGTGAGGCACTCCACAACTTAGTGAGACCCGGTTTCAAAATAAAGAATAAAAAATAGGGCTGGGGGTATAGCTCAGAGGTAGAATGCCCCTGAGTTCAATCCCTAGTACCGCAAAAAAAAAAGAATAAAGGTTTATTCAGTTCATGGCTGTAGAGGCTGGGAGGCACCAAGGTCAATGCTTTCTGGTGAGATCCTTCTTACTGATGGAGACTCTTAAGAACCCAGAGGCAGTGCAGGGAGTTACATGGTGAGAAGGATATACACAAAAGACAGAGATAAGCTGGCTTTAATAACAGACCCATCCATTCTCAAGATAACCCAACTTTTATCCATGAGTAGATTAGCTCATTCATGAGGGTAGAACCTGCATGATCTATTCACTTTCTGAAGGTCGAGCCTGGTCCCACTTCCTACTATCTCACAATGGGAATTAAATTTGAAAACAAGGTCTGGTAGGGACATGTAGACTATAGCAGCACATCAAGGCCTTCCTGTAGAAAAGCCAAAGGAAAAATCTGGGCTCGCTTTCCTGGACAAAGGAATGGTCTCATAAGTTGGCTTTCAGTGAGCCCTGGATGCCAGTCAAGAGACCACGCTGCATTCTCTGAGATGTCACTGAGCATCTGGGGGGTCCCCTGGGTGTAACAAAACCTGCCCCTTCATCCTCCAAGAGCTTTAAAGTGATAGCCATCTCACAACATGAGTGATGCTCAGGAAGAAATTATGACATTCCTCAAAAAGAGAAGCTATCTCATGACTTTGTGCTTGGTGCCCAAGCTGGGCACTCGGGTAAATACATCAGCCGAATAAGGGAATAAATGAACAAGATGCGTGCAGAAAGTTATTGATACAAGAATGACAATCATCAAAAACACAAACAACAACAAATGCTGGGGAGGGTGTAGAGAAGTGGGAACCCTAATGCGTTGTTGGTGGGATTGCCGATTAGTGCAACCACTTTGGAAAACAGTATGGAGGAAGCTCAGAAAAATGGGAATGTACCTACCATATGATCCAGCAATACCACTTCTGAGTATCTACCCAAAAGAATGGAAACCAAACTATCAGACCAATGCATGTGTATCTATGTTTATAGCTGCACAATTCACAATAGCCAAACTATGGAAACAGCCAAGATGTCCATCGACAGATAAATGGATTACAAAACTATGGGTATGTACACAATGGAATTTTACTCAGACATAAAGAAGAACAAAATCATGTCATTTGAAAATGGATGGAACTGGAAAACATTATGCTAAGTGAGATTAGTCAGTCGCAAAAAGTAAAAAATCATATGTTCTCCCTAATATACGGAAGCTAGGGAGAAAATGGGACATAAGAGAAGAGGAAGAAAGAGAAACCTTACATGAGCAAAGAAGGTGACTTATCTAAAGGTGACGGGGGGGGGGGGAGACCCTAATGCACATGATGTATTTTCACAAACATATCAAAGTCAATCATAAATTGAACATGAGGAGGAGGGAGGGAGAGGGAGGGGGCGGGAATTGGGGAAGGGTTAAATGAGAAATGTGTGCATGCATGCCTTTACCAGCTTGTACCTAACAAAGATGTATGATTACAATGCACCAATTAAAAAGAAAGTTATTGATCCAGATGGAAATAGTCCAAACAGGTAACATAGTGTATCCAAAGAGGGCAAAATTTACATAATTATTACATTCCTGACATATTTGGGGGAGAGAGGGGATATGAAAGTATGATGGTTTTATTATCCACCAACCAGCCAACAGATAATGAAAAGATCAAAATACAACCATTGTATAGCATTTCAGTAAGAGAATGTAACATGTGTGTATACATTTGGGTGTGCATTTGTACTGAGACAAGCACGCTTATATGCACAGACCCTGGCACTAGGGAGTGAAATCTTTTATGAATGAACTAATTTTCTGGGTCTGGACTTGAGTTACTAGAAGTAAAAATTCTGAAAGTGACCTTCTCCTTCTCCTCCTCCTCCCTTGATAAACGGTATCAATTTATCTTTTTTTTCCACAGAACCCAGTTAAGCCTTGATATAGAGATGGCAGGTTAAAATACCTTGATTCTACCCCTTGAGTCCCTTTATGATTCCATTGTAATTACGTTCCACTATGGTTTCCTTCTGTGCATTTACATCTCTAAGGAACCAGATGAGAATAAACGAATTCCTGGCATTTTCTCAAAACTGGCTTGGGCAATGATCTCTTAATAATTTCCAGAAAAGATGGTCGAAAATGAGGCAGTGGTTCATTCTGGGTCAGCTGCCACAGCAAGAGACTGATGCTGGCATCAGAATCTCCCCACTGAGGGTGTTCTTAGAAGACAGAACCCAGCATGGGCCCAACGGCAGGATGCTCCTGCAGACCGAAAGGATACGAGATACAGACATGTTTACCATTTGGTGCTTTGGGATTTTCCTTTCTTGTTTGCTTTGGCTTCGCTGGTTAGTTTTGCTAGGAAGATGCATCCAGCTTGTTTCGCTGAAGTAAATATCCACATGGCGTTGGGAATAACAGGACTCGGGAGTTTTCATGTTGCATCTCTTGCTGTGAAACTAGATTCAGCAGCCCTAGAGAATCATTGGCTCCACCAGATGTTTGTCCTCACTGCTCCAGTTGTCTGATTGCCATCTTATTTACAAAGGGGCGCCTAGCCTGCAGGAAGAGCAAAGGCCTCCCTTTTCAGAAGTGCAGACGCCAGGGCTAAACCTTGAACCAGTAAAACAGAAACTTCAGGGATGGAAGCTAGGAGCTATGGGATGCTGATGGCTCCTCCTGACTCCTTAGACTGTATGATATTGACATTTCTCCTGGAGGTAAGCAAGAACATGCCCTCAAGAAGACTCCAAAGGCAAAGTCTATGGAACTTGGGTAGTTGAGAACTCCATACAAAACCACATCAGACTGGGGAAAGAGCGAAAATGAAACTGGATCAGTTCTGCCACCTTTAACTGGCAAATCAAGTCTCTTCATATGGTAAAAGGTTTCAGATGTAACACAGAATAGTATACAGTGGAAGAAAGAAAATCAGCCATACATGCAGAGAAGGTGTGAATGGTATAAAAAATAATCAGAGTTAGGTGAGGCCTGCCTCTTGCAAGAAAATTAGTTTGGCTTTAATATGGGAAATTGCAAATCTGCAGAAGGAATATTAATCTAGGGACAGTTATATGTTAGAATTCATTCTTTTCAACCCCAAAACAGAAGCATGAAAGTGAGAGGATAGAGTATGTGAGGTACCATAACAAAGTAGAAGGGAAAAAATCAGTATTTATGTGTTGGAGTTTTACATTTCAAAAAAAGAGCTAGATTCCTCTCTCATACCATATACAAAAACAAATTCCAGAGGGATCAAATACATAAAGATAAAGCACAAAACTACAAAAATATTTGAAAAATATTTTTTATATTCTAGAGCTAAGAAAGCATACCTAAGCAAGACGTAAAATTGAGAAGGTGTAAATGAAAATATATGACGGATTTGACTTCACAAAAATGAATCATCTGTGCTACAAAAGATGCCATAAGCAAAGTTAAAAAACAAACCCATAATGACCAGGGAAAATATGTGTGCAGCAAATATAGTAGATAAATAAATAACTATCTAAAATACAAGTCAGGTGTGGTGGTGCATGCCTGTAATCCTAATATTTAGGAGGCTGAGATAGGAGGATCACAGGTTTGAGACTAGTTTTAGCAATGTAGCGAGACTCTCAGCAACCTAGTGAGACCCTATCTCAAAACAAAAATATAAAAAAGGGCTGGGGCTATAGCTCAGAGTAGATTACCGCAGGGTTCAATCCCCAGTATAAATTAATTAATTACAGAGTTATTGCAGATCAATTTAAAAAGTGGCCAAACATTTCAACAGAAAAGAAAGAAATAGCTGGGTGTGGTGGTGCACACTTGTAATCCCAGTACTTGGGTGACGGAGACAAAAGGATTCCAGGTTCACCGCCAGCCTCAGTTACTTAGTGAGGCCCTCAGCAACTTAGTGAGACACTCTTTCAAAATAAAGAATAGAAAATTGGGCTGGGAGTGTAGCTCAGAGGTAGAATGCCCCTGGGTTCAATCCTCAGTTCTAAAAAAAAAGACGGTGGCGGGGAGGGGGGAGAGAAAGGAGGTAAAGGTTATGTAGAGACTGGAGAAAGAAACACAAGTCATGAACAAACCTGAAAATAAACTCAATTCCTTTTAAACTCTAAAGAGACAAGAGTTATTATAGCAAATATTTAATAAAAATAGAAAATGTCCAGTGTTAAGAACGAAGACAGGATAAGCCAGGTGCAATGGCACATGCCTATAATCTCAGTACTTGGAAGACTGAGATAGGAGGATTACAGGTCTTAGCTACTTAGCAAGACTCTGTTTCAAAATAAAAAATAAAACAGGGTTGGAGGTGTAGCTCAGAGGTAGAAGTCCTCTGGGTTCAATCCCTAGTACGAAAAGTAAAAAAAAGAAAAAGAAAAAAGGCAGGATAAAGGGCACTTTTGCACACTGTCAAAGTAGTTGTAAACACATAACTGTTTATTTGTATAATTATTTAGTTGCAAACACATAACTAATTATTTATTTGTTTATATAAACAATATAAATAAATAATTTCCTAGACATCTGAAATCAGAAATTCCATTTTTAAGTCTCTACCCTCAAAAAATATTAGTGCCAAAGATGTGTGCACCCAAAAAAAAAAGAAAAAAAATCTTCACTTCTAAATTGTTTGTAATGGCAAAACAAACAACAACAACAAAAAAACCTTTAAATTTGCATCATTAACAGACTGGTTAAATTATTGTGGTAAAGCTGGGCGTGGTGGCGCACGCTTGTAATCCCAGCATTTGGGAGGCTGAGACCGGAGGATCCCGTTCGCAGCCAGCCTCAGCTACCTAGTGAGGCCCTCCGCAACTTAGTGAGACCTGGTTTCAAAATAAAGAATAAAAAATAGGGCTGGGGGTGTAGCTCGGAGGTAGAATGCCCCTGAGTTCAATCCCCAGTACCGCAAAAAAAAAAAAAAATTAAAAAAAATAAAATTATTGTGGTAAAGCCATACAACGAAACTCAGCACCCCTTTTTAGAAATGAGGTGCATGTTGACTTAGAAATTCTCCAAGTTGTATTATTGCATGCAAAAGGGCAACTTACGGAACATTACCTATTAAATCATCTGAATTAAAAACTGTAGATCTCAAAATATACATGAGGTCCATACATACAAACTCAAAAGGATATATACATTCATCATTGAATAGAGGTTGTTTCTGGAAAGAGGAATTTGATTGAGGGGAAAAGGACTTTAAGATTGCTTTAAAATCCTAAACTAAATTGTGAGAGGAACACATGCATGCAGTCCTTGTGTGTTTTTAAACTTAATTTTTAAACTCTTGGTCCAGAAATTAAAAAGTAATTGTAGAAAATACACAAAATAATAAAGAAATAATCTTTAAAATGTTCTGTACTTTCATCATTCAGATCTCTTCAAGTCTTAATAAATACACATGCACAGAAAAACACAGAGTATTCTGAATCCTAATTTTTTCACTGTATTCTTCATATATAATTTCTGACAATTATATAATATTTTATTATGTAAATTTGTCATAGTTTGTTTAGTCATTCTTCCATCATTTGACAGAGGTGTTAATTTTTATATATATTAGAACATATGTGTATATAAATTATGTAATATACATATACATCTTTGGTAAGATTTTCTACCCATCAATTTCTGACTATCTCTCATAAGTTCCTCTACCTAGGAGTTCTTAGTCAATGCATAGAAACCTCTTTTCTTGTGATACTGGGGATTGAATCCAGGGACATTCCATCTCTGGGCTACACCTCCAGCCCTTTTTATGTTTTTTTTTGAAACAGGGTCTCATTAGGTTACTGAGTGTCTCACTAAGTTGCTGAGGCTAGTCTCAAACTTGCTACGCTCCTGTCTCAGCCTCCCAAGTACTGGAATGACAGGCATGTGCCACCACACTGGGCCAATAAAAACTTTTTTAAGTTTCTTTTTTTTTTTTCCTATCCTAAATCAAAATACTCTGCATATATATATGCATATATAAATAAATAATATATATATTTTTTATTATTATTATTATTTTTTTTTTTGCATAAGACTTAGGAAAAAAGTAATTGAACAACCCTAAAACGCTGCCACTCTGAGGCAGGGCCAGGGGCCTAGCCCTTGCCAGAAAATCATTGTAGAATGAAGGAAAACTTGCAAGTCTTGCTTGAAACATCCGGTTCTGTAAAAATAAATGGCTTTAGCTAATTATCAGAAGGTAAGATTTCTAGAAAGGACCCTGCCTGTACAATGAAGGTGACATTAAAGGTGAAAGTAGATGATTAAGTTAAATTGCAGCCTTAACTCAGGTCACCTTGGGCTAATCATTACCATCTCTGAGCTCCAATCAACTTGCTTGCAAACTGCAGATCATAATTTTCTGCCCTTCTAGAAATCAACTGGAAGAATAGGACAGATGAACTAACCTTTGAGGTCAACCTTTAGCACTACATAGACCTGGGGTATTATCAAGACTGAGATAGTTCTTGCAATAAAATGAGAAAGAAAATATGCTTGTGACAGCTAATGGCTTCCTTCAGGAAGCAGTTTCATCAGACTCTTAAAAACACTTGTCATTTTACCTTATCTGCAGAGCCAAGAGCCTACAAGGATGGAACTTCATTCTGAGTTCAGAGAAACAGGGTCATACTTTGAGAAACGACTTACTTGTTTTACTTTGGTGTCAAGCCCAGTTTGGGGGTTTTAACATAAAAACTAGTCTTCATATCCCCTCTCAAGGTTCTGCAATGAATACTTTCTGGCATGTAGGTTCAACATCTGATGATCTCACTATTGGTTCCTTATCCAGAGTCATGGATATCCGGAAGCCATTTTGTATGGTGTGACTCCACCCCCTGGTCACAGATGATTAGTCAGGAAAGGGGCAACTTGCCCAAGCTGGTCCAATCAGAGGATCTCTTCCAGGAACTTAAAAATAACCAGTCTCTCTATTGACTGAAGCTGCGTCCTTTAACCCTATTATAGCACAATGACCTTCTTCTATAGTTATTAAAAGTGGGATGTTTTGTATTCCATTGATTCCTGGCTCACTCACAGGATGGAATTCATGACTTGTAAGACTAAAGACATGACCTATGATGTATTTCCCCTTCCTCTTTCTCCTCTCTCTCTCTCTCTCTCTCTCTCTCTCTCTCTCTCTCTCTCTCTTTCTCCTCCTCCTCCTCCTCTTCCTCCTCCTCCTCCTCTTTGAATCAGACACATAAACAAAGGGTAGACAAACTCACAAAGCATTCATGTTTCTCATGAACAATTTTTTTTCACACTGCTGTGCAAATTTTAGAAGACAACAGAAGGCTTTCTTGTCCTCCTCCCCCGCTCTCCGCCAGCTATTGAAATTTTAGAAGCAACAAAAGGAGCTTGTGGCCGGACAAAGCAGCGTTCAGAAGAGGTAGATGAATCGCTCCCTGAGCCAACAGCTCACTAGGCTGCCGTGGAGAGTGTGCTGTGGCTTTTTCTGAACACTTGAAGTAGAGGTGGGATGTGTGGAGCACCTAGCCCAGGCAGCAGAAGCCGTGAGGCCTGAGGCACTGCATCCAATAGGAGAAGCAATTTTGAAGAAGTCCCCTGTCACCGACACAAAAAGTCCCCAAACAAAATATTTTAAAATAATGACTTTCACAGCAATGTTTATACAGCAGCTCCCCACAACCCAGAAGCCTCCCACCCATTAGTAGCTGAGAAACCAATCTTGTGATCTTGTGGGTAAGAAGCTGAGCTTCTCCCAAAAAAAAGACACTGGAAAGAGAGCAGAAGAAAGAGAGAAGGACACATCATTCTTCCTGGTACCTTCATGGTTTTCCTGTTCCAAGTTCCTGCTGTCCTTAGGTTACGTAAGACGTTCCAGCAGCCTGCTAATAAGTCACCCTTTGTTTTGCTAAAGTTGGCTTGAAGGGAGATCTGAGACTTGAAACAAAAGAAGTCTAATAACGATAGATATTATTGCTCCTTTTTTCAATAGGGGAAACAAGGTCACTGAAGCTAAGTAACTTGCCTAAGGTCAAAGGTCAAGTGGCTTTCCTCCCCAGGTGTATCCAGCTCTGAAGTCCAGATTCTCTCCCTTGAGCCCAGGACAGGAGCTGAATGAATGAGCAGGACATACTGCCTGTGGCTCTCTGTATTGGCTCTGTAAGAAGTCATCGAATAAGAACATCTCCTTCCTCATTTGTTCCTCCTGTACTCCCTGACCATTCATCCCTCTTTCTGTTTTTTTCTGGTCAGGACTAGAGCTCTACCCTGGCCACAGCTCTGGAATCTCTGGTCATGGCAGGTCAGTGAGAGAAGGATTTCAGAATAAGAGCTTGCCTATATCTCCTCTCACATCTGGAGCCAGACAGAGTAGCTGCTATTTATCCCAGTATTGTCTGGTTGTATACTTAGAGATCAGAAAGCAAGCCAGGTGTGGTGGCACACACTTGTAATCCCAATACTTGGAAGGCTGAGACAGGAGGATCACAGATTCAAGGATAGCCTCAGTAGTTTAGTGAGTCCCTCTGCAGCTCAGTAAGACCTTGTTTCAAAAATAAAAGAATAAAGTGGGACTGGGAGTATAGCTCAGAGGTAGAATGCCCCTGAGTTCCATCCCCAATACCACACACACACACACACACACACACACACACACACACACACACAGCAGTTAACTTCAGTCCTGGCAGTTGGCCAAAGACCAACACACTCTATCTGCCCCCCCATCTTTTCTCACACACAGGAATTTGTGAAATGAAGGAAGTGTTCCCTGCCATTGAACAGAATATATGCTTTTGAATTTTTATGTTTTTTATGAAAAATACAATAAAATATATATCATCCATAATCCAAGCATCCCAGAACTATTGGTGTTAAGAATTTGGTACAGTTTTTTCCATCCTTCTTTTGTATGAATCTATTTCATACAAAGTTGTTATCAAAATATCTAATTTTGTATTTTTTCCAACTTATTTTATCATAAGTGTTTTCCATATTGCCTCACATTCTTTACAACCATAAGGTTAAGGATGGGTAAATTTTAAGAAGGCAGTGTAAGCCAGGTGTGGTGGCAAATGCCTATAATCCCAGTAGTTGGGAGGCTGAGACAGGAGGATTGCAGTTTGGAGGACAGCCTCAGCAACTTAGCGAGACTCTCAGAAACCTAACGAGACTGTCTCAAAATAGAAATAAAATAGGGCTGGGAGTGTAACTCACAAGTAGAATGTCCCTGAGTTCAATCCCCAGTGCAAGAAGAAGGGGAAGAGGAGGAGGAGGAGAAGGAGGAGGAGGAAGAAGAGGAGGAGGAGGAGGAGGAGGAGGAAGAGGAGGAGAAGGAGGGAGCAGTGTAATTAGAGTGGACATTTGCCCAGGGCTCCTCATTCTCCTGTACACACCCTTCCATTCTCCATAGGCCACAGTGGTTATCATTAGGAGCTGAGCCCAGTATTCCCTCTCCTCCCCTCTCCTCACTCCCTGAAAGCCAGGACAGGAGAACAGGATATAAGTTTACATACAATGCTTTAAGCCTTGTAAGAAAAATGCAAAGGCACAGAAAGATGAGCAGCTGCTCACCACACAGAGCTGGCAGTTTGGGGTGTGAGACGGTGTGTCTGGTTATGTTACATCATAACCAGACATTCTCAGGCCACGACCCTGGCTCTGTTCTCCATTCTCTGTCTCCCTTGGTTCCTACCATTTCTACTCCAGGTCCTCCCTCCTCCCCATAGCTTCAGAATCCTCTGGCACCTTTCAGATGGCCTGTATCAGCCAGAAGAAGTTTCCCTTCCTCACAACCAGCCCCTCTGACCCCCACAGTTCACACAGTTACGTTCATTCATTCCATTCACTCGGCATCTATTTATGAAGCCTTATCTTGTGCCCTGTATGCATGTATGTCACTACCACAATGAACCACATTATGATGTGAGACAATAATGGACCAATAAAAGTAAAATATATATATATATATATATATAGCTTAAAAAATAAAAATAAAAGAAATATTCTTTAAAAAAGAACTAGAAGCCAGGCGTGGTGGCGCACGCTTGTAATCCCAGCATTCGGGAGGCTGAGACCGGAGGATCCGGGTTCGCAGCCAGCCTCAGCTACCTAGTGAGGCACTCCGCAACTTAGTGAGACTCGGTTTCAAAATAAAGAATAAAAAATAGGGCTGGGGGTGTAGCTCGGAGGTAGAATGCCCCTGAGTTCAATCCCTAGTACCGAAAAAGAAAAAAAAAAAAAAAAGAACTAGAAATACAAAGCTGAGAATTAATGTTCTTTTTTTAATTACCATGCACCTGGAACTTACTTCCTAGTAGAATTTTAGTGCATGTTTATTGGAAGATAAGACTGTTTCCAAATATCATTGTCTTGTTAGAGTTGAAAAGAATTTAGAATGATGGAAGTAGTTAAGAAGAGACGCTTATGATAAGCTCCAAATGACTGAACCGTATATAACCTAGTAGAGTTGAAAGCCAACCTCACCTCTAGAGCACATAATAGATCCTCATTAATGAATGCAGGTTTTAAAAAAGTGCACAGGGAATGTGTCTGTGTCCTAGGCCAGAGCTGGGCACAGCTCTTGGAACTATAAAAGGATTCACATCAATATAAAACTAATCCTGTATCCAATTATCATTATTATTATTATTATTATTATTATTATTATTTTCAGTACTGGGGATGAAACCCACGGGCATTCTACCCCCAAGCTACACCCCCAGCCCTATTTTTTAATCTTTTATTTTGAGACAGGGTCTCACTAAATTGCGGAGAGCCTCACTAAGTAGCCGAGGCTGGCCACGAACCCAGATCCTCCAGCCTCAGGCTCCCAAGTACTGGGGTTACAAGTGTGCGCCACCACGCCCAGCTATATCCAATTCTTTTTTTTTTTTTTTTTTTTTTTTGTGGTACTGGGGATTGAACTCAGGGGCATTCTACCTCCGAGCTATACCCCAGCCCTGTTTTTTATTCTTTATTTTGAAACAGGGTCTCACTAAGTTGCGGAATGCCTCACTAAGTAGCTGAGGCTGGCTGCGAACCCGGATCCTCCGGTTTCAGCCTCCCAAATGCTGGGATTACAAGCGTGCACCACCACGCCCGGCTCTATATCCAATTCTTAATGAGAAAAATGTTGACTTGGAGAAGGAAAGGCTGGATGATCCTGAAGAGGTTCCATCATACATCCAGGATCCAGCCTCAATCATTCAAGCTGTGAGTCCGTACCGTTATACCAGAACTGAACTGATTCAGCTGTGGTTGGTGGATGAGAGGTGGATGGATGGATGGATGGATGGATGGATGGATGGATGGATGGATAGATGGATCAATGGATAGATGGATTGATTGATGGATGGATCGATTGATGGATGGATTGATGGATGAAAGAACAGATGGACAGATGGATAAATGAATATTTACTCAGTGAAAATTAAGCAGTGGAGATTGGTTAACATGGGTTAACTGTGAGGTTTCTATGGGTTATTGTTCTCTTGCCATTGAGTTTCAAGAGTTCTTTATAAGTTCTGAGCATAAATCATTTGTCATATGCATGTATTGCAAATATTTTCTCTGAGTCTGTGGCTTGCCCCTTAAATTTCTTAGCAGTATCTTTTGGAGAGAAAAGTTTTAAATTTTGATGAAGTCCAATGCATTAAATTTTATGATTAGTGTCTTTTGTGACCTGTTGAAGAAATCTTTGCTCCCCTCGAGGCCATGAATATTTTCTAACAGTTTGTTGTTTTGTTTTTCTAATTCCTTAATTAGTTTTGGCTTTCACATTAAAATCTAAGATCTGTGTTTATTTTTAATATATAATGTAATACACAGGTTGGGGTTCATTTTTTTGCATATGAATGTCTAGTTATTCCAGTATCATTTGTTGTTATTGATTTTAACTTAATTAAGTGTTAGATTTAGAAATCAAACATTGAGCCGGGTGTGGTGGCGCACGCTTGTAATCCCAGCATTCGGGAGGCTGAAACCGGAGGATCTGGGTTTGCGGCCAGCCTCAGCTACCTAGTGAGGCACTCCGCAACTTAGTGAGACTCTGTTTCAAAATAAAGAATAAAAATAGGGCTGGGGGTATATCTTGGAGGTAGAATGCCCTCGAGTTCAATCCCCAGTACCGCAAAAAAAAAAAAAAGAAAGAAAGAAATCAAACATTGCATTCTTAAATTTGTAGAGACTTCCTTTGTTTTCACAGATAGCTTTTATCGTGTGCTTTAAATTGACGTGTTTCCTCCGATTGTTGGTCACATTTTTCTCTACCTGTCCTAGGTCAAATTTGTTGATTGGTTATTTCAAATTTCATATGTTATTGCTGACTTTTAATCCACTTTTTCATCATCTACTGAGACATGTGATAAAAACTTCCATTATAATTGTGGTTCTATTTTTGCTTTATATATTTCAATCCATACTGTTGAATGCATACAAATTTAGAATTTTTACATCTTTTTGATAAATAGAACCTTCTACCATGATGAAATACCCTCTTTAGCTCTAATTTTTATCACGAAATCAGCATCTTTTCATCTTTACATAACTACACCAAATTTCTTTTACTCTGATCTTCCCGTAGTCTTATATTCTTTACGTCTCTTGTAACCAGCAGAAAGGATGGGTCTTCATTCATTCCAATTTAACAATCCGTGTCTGTTTTTTTGTTTTGTTTTGTTTTTGTGGAACTTGGAATTGAATCCAGGGGCATTCTACCTCCAAGCTACACCCTCCATCTTTGTTTGTTTGTTTGTTTTGAAACAAGGTCTCACTAGGTTGCTAAGAGTCTCACTACATTGCTGAGGCTGTCCTCGGACCTACAATTCTCCTGTTTCAGCCTCTCAAGTACTGAGTTTACAGGCATGAACCACTATGCCCAGCTTAACTGTGTGTTTTTTTTAATTGGAGTAGAGAGTCTATTTACATATTATGTAAACACTTATAAATGCAGTTATATTAGTTTTCTAGAGCTGCCTCTACTAAATGCAACAGACTGGATGGCTTAAAACACAGATATTTGTTTTCTCACAATTCTAGAGACTAAAAGTCTGAAACCAAGGTGTTGGAGGTATTGATTTCTCCTGAGGCACCTCTTTCTTGGCTTTCAGATAGTCATTTTCTTCCTCTTCACATAATAATAAAATATCAATAAGTCTCTGTGTTCTAAAGTCCTCTCCCTTTAGACAGACAAGTCATATTGGTTTAGGGCCCATGCCAATGATCTCATTTAGCCTTAATTATTTTTTTAAGGAATTTTTCTCTAAATATCACCACCTTTTTCGATATTGGGAATAAGAACTTCAACATATGAATTTGGAGGGAGGTGGTACACTCTATCCCATATTACTAGTAAATATTCCATTGACTGAATAAAACTACCATCTACCAGATGCCTTCTATTTCTTTTTTTTTTTTTTTGTCTTTTCTTACCTTGTTTTGGATTGATTTTATTATTATTATTTTTCTTTTGTCTACTAGCATGAAATTGTACATGCATTAGCTATTCTTTTAGTTTTCCCTGGAAATTTATAACATGCACCCTTAGCTTATGGAACCATATTATTAATTGATGCTTTATCCTTTCTGGACAATACAAAGACCTTAGAACACTTGAACTCTATTTATCCCATTCTTACTTATGTTTCTGTTGGCCTGTATTTTAATTCTAAATACATTGTGAACCCTAAGATGCATTACTATTGTTTATACAACCAATTATCAATTTAAATTTACATGACTATTTTCCCAGAAACCAAATTCTCTGCTTCCCTATTCTTGTGCTATCTTTGTGCAACATACAGAACTGGGTATGTTTTTCCTTTCATGAGATGGGCAGAAGGAGGACTGACATTCCAAACTCTTTTTAGAGTCCTCAGAGGAAATTATAGAAGTCAAATTGCTGGGAATGGTGGCATAAACTTGTAATATCAGAACTTGGGAGGCTGAGACAAGAGGATCACAGGTTCGCGGCCAGCCTCAGTTACTTAGTGAGGCCCTCTGCAACTTAGTGAGACCCTGTTTCAAAATAAAGAATAAAAAAATAAAGCAGGGGGTGTAGTAAGTTTGGAAAGAGGTAAGTTATTAGACTACTTTATAAAGACATAACTTCAACCATATACAATGATATTAGTTCATTTCTGTGATGCTTATTTTTTTTTCTTGGTAGAAGGAAGGACATAGAAGGAGTGAAGGAGACTCTGTAGACGGGAAGAAGGGATTCCTGGAGATTCCCCAAGACCCAAGAGGGTTTGCTGGGTGACATAACAGCAACCAAACTCAGAAGTTGGTAGACATGTGACATTTCTAAATCTATGTTCCTGGATTACAGGAGCCTATAAAACCAGCGCCAAGGCCCAGAAATCACACTACTGACAGCAGAGCGAGCATCCTCCATATTTATAAATTCTCCAGTGATGAGATTCAGCTCGAAGTATTGTAAATATTGTCAGCCCCTGCTCACAGGCTTGGGGAAACCTGTCTAAAACTTTGCAACTTATGACTATTTAGCCTCAATTAATGTAAATGAGCTGCAAGTGTAGGGCAAAAATATCCTTTCCTTTGCCCACTCTGGGCCTTGTGTCTTATTACTGACATAATTCTGGTAATGATATCGACAAGTACGGCCTAAACCAGTCTTCCCACAATAAGCATTTGGAACATTCTACAAGGGTCCATGCTTCAAGTCTTGTGTAGTAAAGCGAGAATGTCATTTTCACCAAATCAACACACTCAAATACCACAGCTCCTTAATAGCTCGATCTTGAGCAAGGCTCAGTCCACTGGAGTTCTGCAAGGCAGACAACTCCAAAAGAAGGAATGTGTGGCATATCCCACTTTGCATTATTATATTCTGGAAATTTGGGGTGCTTTGGGTTTTTTGGGGTTTTTTTTTTTTGTAGTACTGGGGATTGAACTCAGGGGCATTCTACCCTAGCCCTAGTTTTTATTCTTTAGTTTGAAACAGGGTCTCCCTAAGTTGCGAAGTGCCTCACTGGGTAGCTGAGGCTGGCCGCGAACCGGGATCCTCCAGTCTCAGCCTCCCGAATGCTGGGATTACAAGCGTGCGCCACCACGCCCGGCTGTGCTTTGGGTTTTGCCTTTATATTAATTATAAAAGAAAACTTCTTAGAAACATGTGGCCTGACAGATACTGATCTCTTAGCTGAAAACAAGCAGTGCCTCGAGACAACCCAATGCATTAACCTTTTACAAGCATTAGTCTAGCAACAGGTGTTGCTAGTTTATCTAAATAGCTACTACCTGGTCCCACCTGGAACCCGATAACTACCTGAGATAAGATAGAACACTGCTTAAAGGGGCTAAACAAAATTGTAAAGATTTTAACTAATAGATAACCTTTGGAAAAACAAGCCTGTAAAAATTCCTGTTCTATATGCCTCACTGCAAAAAAAAAAAAAAAAAAAGATAGTATGAAAAACAGCTACTACAAGCAATAAACAGATGCGCTTCAACACTGCATGCGGTGTGAGCGTATTCTCGAGACCTCTCCTCAATCCACACCTATCGAGGGACCCCCAACCCCACTGCCTCCGAGGGCTGGCCCCTGGCACTCAAAGGCATGCAAGAGCCACCATTTCTATGGTGAAGGGAATGACGGCCAATTCACATCATAGGCTTGGGCTCTTCAGCCTTTAAGATCAATTAAATAAAGATCTCCTGTCTTAGGGTTTTTTTTTTTTCCTTCTTCATAAGTAAGGCCCTCCTTTAAGATATCTTAAGTGAGGACATTTTCAAGAAATCAACCCTATTCATGTAATGATTATTACAAGTTAACATTTATTTTGTGTTTACCAAAAACCAAACATTCACTGTACTCAGCTCTTAGTCTGCATTATATTATCTCAGTCAAACATTGCAACAATCCTCCCACACACACTCCTGTTCTCCCCATTTGAAAATTGGCAAGGTTCAGCAGCTTGTCCCAGGTCGAATCTACAGGAAGAGTTGGAGCCAAGAAGCAAACATGGCTCCTTGCTCCCAAGGTGATAACCCTAGCCACTCTCGAGAGGGTACGTGAAAGCAAGCTTGCCACCAATATTATTTCAATAATTGAATTAATTAGCACTAGTTCATCTCCTCTCGCTACACAAACTTGCATAGGATGGATACTCAATAGAAGCCATGTTTTTCAAACCATGAGTGTTTGATCCTTCCTTCCTGTCTGGCTCTGGACCTCCAACCTCTCTCACCTTCTTTATCAGAGCCGGAGTCGCCTGCATAGAGAAGGACCAATAGAAGGAACAGCTTCCAGGAGAATCACAGTATCATTAAAATGTGCACAGGGAGGGTAGAGAAAGATCGGAAACAGGCATGGAGAGCTACACAAATTGCTGCGAAGGCTCTCCGTCCGACACATTCGATTTCACGGCAACGTGGCATGTCTTCATTAGTGACCTTCTGGGCCCTCCCTCCATTTTTAGCAGCAAGGCTATTTTATGCTCGTTGGTTCATGGAAGAGCGTATGTAAAGAAGAAAGCAGAAAAAAATAAATAAATAAATAGTATTTTCCTGGCTCTCATATTTTAAAAGCCCATGAAGTGACAAGCCTGGAAAGAACTCTCAGCCTAGACAAACTATTTCTTGGAAAATATCACCTTGAAAAAAATGAAGGCTGTGTAGGAACCATTAAAAACAGGAACAAGGAAGTCCACGGTGTCATGCTTAGGCCCACGAGGGAGGCTCCGACTGGGCCGCAGAGGTCATATCCAACGACCATGTAACAGGATTACGTACCCAGAATTTAAACATAATCCTAAAGCAGGAAGGAACCTCAAATTAAATGAGATTACATTTTTCCACCCTGATGAAAACAGAGGCCTGAAACGGAAATGAGACTGAATTTTTTCAAAAACAGATGAGAAGTTGTTTTTCCTGTACGCTGTCTTCTGGGTTGAGATTCACACCTGAGATGATACGCACAGGAAATCAGGCGAGCCTTAATGGCGACATGGGTCTCAGAGGGACTCCAGGGAACTGACAGACAGGGAGAGGTTGCAGGCCACACGTGTGGGAGAATTCTGGACAGCCAGAAAGATGAGCCCTGCTTCCCTGCCAAGTCAGCTCACATGAAAGGACAATTTGTCTGTTTCTAGAGATCCCAGAGCAGGGACGTCACAACAATTTCGAAACACTGCTTCTTGAGGAACAGGAATGGGCCAAGATGTTACATAAAGTTCCAAACCAGTTTCCAGCCCCAGGCCCACGCCTAATACCGAATCTTCTCCAAATGTATTAGTGACCTTGTTTCCCTGCAAATGGAAAGCAACGCTTTGTGGCCCTGGGGATTCGATGCCATTGTTTGCTTCTCTCTGGGAAAGGAGCTTGGTATGCTCCTCTGGTAGCCCCCAAAGAAGGGGAGAGGTCCAAGGATGGACCTGTGCTCCATCCGGTCCCCTTGGGGTGCCAGATGTCCTGTTGCATAATCATGAGTTTCTAGCCAGCTCCCTGCACACCCTGAACCCAGCTTGGGTGCCTTGGAGACAAAGCAGGGAGGAGAGAACAACAGCAGGACATCCCGCATTCGAAAGAGGTTCTTCACCCTTTCCAGACACAGCAAGACCCAAGGATCAGCCCAAACCACCATGCCTGGGAGCTTGTGAGAAATGTGGGATCTCGGGGCCCCAACCCAGGTCTACTCACTAGGAATCTGCAGTTTCACACAAGGTCCCCGGCTGATTCAGAAAGCTTATTACGAGCCAGGCGTGGACGCTTGTAATCCCAGTACTTGGGAGGCTGAGACTAGAGGATCCAGGTTCGCGTCCAGCCTCAGCTACTTAGCGAGGCCCTCCACAACTTAGTGAGACCCTGTTTCAAAATAAAGAATAAAAAATTAGGACTGGGAGATTAGGACTGGGAGCTCAGAGGTAGAATGCCCCTGGGTTCAATCCCCAGTACTGAAAAAAGAAGAAAAAAGAAAGCTTATTACAGCGTGAGAAGAGAAGCAATGGTCTAGGAAGGCACCAACCTCGGGCTTCTAGAAAAACCATAAGAGGCCCCCCACCCCCGGTTGCTCCAGCAGCAGGAAGGATTCCTTGGGGTGCAGGGAGCTTTTGCAATCCCCCATAGGCAGCTGGGGAAGAGAGAGCAGACCCTGGGGCTAGTCTGATTGAGTTCAAAACTCTACCTCAGGTTTCTTTATTTCATGGAGACTTCAGCAACATACCCTCTGGGCCTCAATTTTCTAATCTGTGAAATGGGATCAATGGTGGTCATAGTGGAACTTTGTCCCCAGGGTGGTGGGTGAGGATTAGATGAAACCAAGTGGATGTAGTGGCAGATGCAGTAAACCCTCGTTGAATGCCAGCGACTCATAATTTTAAGAGGAATCTTGTTCTATGTGCTGTAGATGCCTAGCAAGGGTGCTGAAACCATCTGGGAGATGTTTCCCATGCCCTTCCTTCTCAGATGCAGAAAATGCGTGGAAATGATGCCAACTGCTTCCGACAGGTCCCTGCTAAGTGGGGGGCCATGAAGTCATTCCAGGGAGGAATGGCATCAATCACTGTCTCCCCAACTTGACTCATTCCAGAAGCATCCTCGCTCTCCTGGTAACCACAGACATCTCCAACCCTTATGTACTTATGTTTTTATTTAAATCAATTTACAACTAATCTGCTTTAAAAAAAAAAAAAAAGCCAAATCCTAAAGCAAGAAATCGTAACTCCAAAATTAGTAGTTTAATATTCTGGCTGTAATTTCTTTTTTCCTAATCCACGTGAAAGTAAAAACCATAGCTATAGAAATAAAGACGTTCACACAGTCATAGAAATGTTACTAGAACTCCAGGAAGCCTCTCTGTCCTGACGTTCACATTTTATTAGCTCTCAGTTTTAACACCAAATATCTCCGCCCAAGTGATTTGAGCAAGTCTTTTGCTTCCCACTCATCCTGTTCAGCCAAGGACCAGAGGCAGCAAGTGACTTGCCCAAGAGAACACAAAAAAGATCAGGTCCCTGCAGATGACAATCCCCTTCCCAAGAGCACAGAGACAGCAACTGTATCTTCAACTGTATCTGTGTCCCTATCCGTCCCCTCCCACTTGGCGACTGTTGTCCTTTTGCATCTGATGTGATTGCTGAATTCACACAACAGCGCTAGAAGCGAAATGTCACAGCTTTTAGCGTATAGTTTTCCCACAGGGCGGGTGGAGAGCAATTGTTTTCAGTGTCATCGGAGCTTTTGACTCTCCCCGAAGCAATGGCTTGATTGTCTTTCCATCCTACTTGTCTCAAAGCACTTTCAACGGCTGAACCTCCTGGGCCAGTCCCCTTCTCCTTAAACATGCCAGGCTCCTCCAGAAGGCACGACTGAGCACACGCCCATGAGGGACGGCCTCCAGCCCAGATTTCTCCTCTGCAAATCATCTAGTGATGTTCCAGCGATTCCTGACCTCACTTATTAGCGTTCTCTGCTCCGCTTTCCGGCCGGTGTGGTAATATTCTAAGATGTTGTGCTATCAGCATGCAATTCAATTCAGTTAAGTATTTTTGGAGAGCTCCAGAAAAGCCGAGAATGGCAGGTGCTGCGAGAGTCACGAGAGTTGGATGTGGCATCTTCCGACCCTCACAAAAACGGATGTGTATTCCTAGGGTCACCCAGTGAAAAGTTACCAACTGGTGTGAATCTGAATCATGAATTCTCAGTGGGGCAATATTGTTCCCCAGCAGCAAAAAAAATGGTTCTTGGAGTAAAAAATATTGTAGATGTTAGAACCCTATCCAACTAAAATGTATTATTTAACATTTCATTTCTCCCATTGGGAAGAAACTTACTCTAATTTTAATTAATAATTTAGGTCTATTTTTTTTTTCTTGAGGGAGTAATAACAGAAGAAAAATAGTTGAGGAACACCGGTCTAAATGAACTGAGAATTCAAACATGCTTCTCTCCTTGATCCTAGAAACTCTGTTTCTATTATTTATCCTAGAGGAAGAGGCCCCAAAGGAGGCAAAAAAAAAAAAAAAAACTAAACTGCTAACTGCATTATCATTCTAATAGTGATCATCAACCTAGTGAGACCCTGTTTCAAAATAAAATTAACAACAACAACAAAAAAATATATATATAGGGCTGGTGGTGTCGCTTGAAGGTAGAATGTTCCTGGGCTCAATCCCCAGTACCACACACACTAATAGTGAAACAATCTCAATGTTCATCATGTGTAAATGGTTCAATAAATGATGGTGCATCTGTATTATGAAATACTAAAAGAAATGAGGTAAATCTAGAAAGAAAAATTGACAAAGAGAGGCCTCCAAGACATACTACTGGCTGGAAAAAGCAATCCATAACCATCCATAGGTATCCAAGAGGAATAGGTTCCAGGACCCATCAAGGATGGGTACCCAAGACCTTGGATGCTCAAGTACCTTATATAAAATGGTGTTTCTGTGTAACCTACACACACATCTTCCTATATGTTTCAACTCATCTCTAGATTGGTTATAATGACCAGTACAATGTAAATGCTACACAGCTATGTAAGTAGTTGTTTGTTTCTTGGTTGGTTGGTTGCACTGGGAATTGAACCCAGGGGCATTCTACCTCCAAGCTACACCCCAGCCCTATTTTATTTTAATTTTGAAACAGGGTCTTACTAAGTTGATGAGAGTCTCAGTACTTGCTAAAGCTGTCCTCGAACCAGCGATCCTCCTGTCTCAGCCTCCCAAGTACTGGGATTACAGGAATGCACCACCATACCCAGCTAATAATTGTTACTCTGTATTGGGGAGGGGATAATGACAAGAAAAAAGTCTATGCAGCAAAAGTGCATTTTTCCCCAAAATATCTTCTTCCTGCAGTTGAATTCACGAATGTGGAGCCCAGGGATCATGGGGCCAACTGTATGTATGCATGGTCACATTTATATTAAAACAAACGCCCAACAACCCTACGAGTTTCTAGGTGTGATTATATATAAATGCAAAAGGAAATCATGGAAGATAACGTAACACAGTGATAAGCCCAGGTTACCCTTGGGGATAAGAATGAATTTGACAGGTGGTAGAAAAGATCAAGGGCTTTTTATCTATCTCTTTCTATGTGCTTTGTTTATGTCTTCTGCACAAGCAAGAGTCATGAATAATTCGTAGAAATAAGAAGAGTAAATAATATCTATAAAAAGAAACCCTACCTCATTCCCCCTGAGATTAGGAAAGATTTCTCTGTCTGAAGAAAGGAAAGATTTCTTCTGCCCTGAAGAAAGGATCTGCTACTCGATTTCTAATAAAGCTGGAAATCAAAAGCCTCCACACGTGCCAGTTGGATTCCAGTTGTATCTCTTTAATCAAATTATAGAAAAGTGGCATAGAGGTATGCCAAGTCTTTGAAAGGAAAAAAAAAAAAGATTTCCTAAGGTTTGAAGAAATCAAAAAAGCAATGAGAGGTGGATTTTGCTACCAAATAATGAAACACTGGGAGACATTGTTTCTAGAAGTTGGTTTGACAATGTGCATCAAAATGTAAATTAGCATACTATTAACAAGCTGTCAAGACTCTAGGAACTGTGCAAGGATGCTTACTGCTGCTTGCTTCACAAGAAACATCAGAAACCACATAAAAGTTCATTAATAGGGGATTGGAGCTGGAGAGACGGCAGATATACGGTAGCCCCTCCCTTATCCCCAGAGTATATACACTACAAGACCCCATTCAATGCCTGAACCTCCAGACAGGACTAAACCCTGTATATAAGCCCGGCAATACCTTACAAGCAATCTGATAACCCAGGCAGTTACTAAGTGATGGACAGAAGGTAGGGTAGGGTAGGGTAGGGTAGGGTATACAGCGTGGATACGCTGGACCAAAGGATGATTAATGTTCTGGATTGGATGGAGTAGGAAGGCATGAGATTTCATCCAGAATGGTGTTAACAGGCAAATGTAATCTACAAGCATAAACATATGAATTGTTTATTTTCGTTTAAGATTTTTCAGACTGTGGCTGACCTCGGTTAACTGAAACCACAGAAAGTGAGGCTGCAAATAAGAGAGGTCCACTCTATACAAAGGAATACTCTGCATTCATTCCCAGGATGGTCCATCTTTATTGCTACGGAAAGAGACCCACAGGAGATCATTGTAATAAAAAATAGGTTAGAGAAGTGGGCATAAAGACCTTATTGCCGGACATGGTGGTGCATACCTATAGTGCCAGTACTTGGGAGGCTGAGACAGGTGAATTGCAGGTTTGAGAACAGCCTTGGCTACGTAGTAAGACTCTCAGCAACCTAGTGAGACCCCTGTTTCAAACCAAAAAAAATTTTTTAAAAGGACTGGGGGTATAGTTTGGAGATAGAATACCCCTGGATTCAATCCCCAATATCAAAAAAGAATGACCCTATTTACATAAAATTGAATGCATCTTTGTGTGTGTAGGTAGGGAGGTTCTTGGAAAGGTACTCAAGATATTAACAGAATTTACCACTGGCTAGTGGGACCTTGGGTCATTTTTATTTTCTTCTTCTGTACTCTTCTATACAGCTTGAATTTAGATGAGCCTACATGTCTTTTACAAAGGCAAAAAAAAAACATTTTAAACAGAAATAGCAAATGATAAACTTTAATTATAATGAGACATAACAAATAAAAGAAAGAAAATTAGAGAAGGGAAAAATATTTGTATCCAATGTAATAGACAAAGGATTCTACACAGAGCATCAAAGACTTAGCTCCTAATCCTGGCTCTACCACTAATGGGCTATGTGACTTGGACCTTCCCCAAACTTCTCTTTCCTAAGCCGTAAAATGGTGATAATAATCCCCAAAGCTTTGAGCAAGGATTAGAGGAGATAACTATCATAGCAACAATAAACGTATATCAAAGCACCTCATTGCAGAGTTTTATAAATCATGGATAAGGAAAAAAAAATTTCTGAAAAGATTTTCGATGGAAACAATGGTTGGGAGAATCCTGATGATATCAAACTTCTCAGCCTTGAAAACTTGGTGCTAGAAAAACAATGGAGTGAGGCTTTCGCAGTTCTTATGCAACTATTACGAAGTTTGGAAAAGATGTTTATGTAGAATTGTGAAAATATTTCCAAGATATCTTGTTTAGCGAGCAAGGTGAGGAACAAGTTGCATATTGTGGTGCCAGTTGGGTTAAAAGAGAAGCGACAGAGAGAGAGAGGACGCGTCAACTATTCCTGGAAATGTGCAGAAATGGGTGACAATTATACATGCACAGATACTGTTTTAAATTCTTTACCATGTGTTTGTACTGCCTGTTCAAATAAAAAATGGATGGGGGAAAGATTACATACAACCTGGAACTATGTGCATAATAAATTACCCAGGAAAAAAGATATTACATCAAATTTATATATATGTTGATTACCACCACCAGAGTGTCACTGACTCTAAGATGTACTTCTATTTTCACACATTAGCTTCCCTGAAATTAGGCCATGTCCTACGATCAACAGTGTGATATTCATCTTATGATAGATCATATTGCCAGAAGCGTTTCTTATGTAGGGCACATAAACTAATGGGTGTCTAACAAGTTGTAGCATCTTAGAGTTCCCAATGTATGTGTATTTGTTATCTACTGCTGCATAACAAATGACCCCACAACTCAATGACTTAAATGTAATTAATTATTTCACGGTGTCTGTGGGTCAGGAACTCAGGAACGGCTTAGACTCTGCCTCAGAGTCACTTACATGCCACGGTCAAGTTATCACCTGGGGCTGGAGTCATCTCAAGGCTTGACTGGGGAAGAATCCACTTCCAAGCTCACCCATGTGGCATTATTCAGTTCCTTGTGGTTTGCTGGGCTTAGATCCTCAGTGCCCCACTGGCTGCTGGGTAGAAGTGACCCTCATTTCCTTGCCACCTGGGCCCCTGCGGAGGGCAGCTCACAGCAAGGCAGCTGGCTTTATCAAAGTGAGAGAGGACAGAGCAACAGAAGAGACAGGAGTCACAGGTTTTATAACTCAACCCCAGAGGTGATGTCTTATTGCTCTTCCTATTTTGCTGTAGATTAGCTGTAAGTCACTGGGCTCAGCTCACATTTTATTACACAAGAGCATGAAAAGCAGGAGGCAAAGACCTCTAGGAGCCTTTATTGGAACCACTTTCCACAGCATGATATGCACATAGACGAAAGCAGTACGTGGGAGGCTGAGAGAGCAGGATCGCAGGTTCAAGACCAGCCTCAGCAATTTAGTGAGACTCTCAGAAACTTAAGGAGATGCTGTTTCAAAACAACAACAACAAAATAAAAAATTTTAAAGGTTATTAAGAGGCATGCTTCGAGATAACATGTCT
This sequence comes from Graphiurus murinus, assembly GCA_004027655.1. Classification (NCBI taxonomy): domain Eukaryota; kingdom Metazoa; phylum Chordata; class Mammalia; order Rodentia; family Gliridae; genus Graphiurus; species Graphiurus murinus. Next base: position 37,197 of record PVLC010005185.1, read on the forward strand.
CTTAGTAACACACACACACAAAGAGAAAAGAATACATGATATATATTATTTGTAATACACACAGGTGACTAGGTAAATGATAGAGATAGATAATAGAATTTGTAATGTAGAGGATACATAGTATATATTATTTGTAACATACATAGGTGTGCATATATAGCATATACCAATATAGATAGAAATATGTAGATAGATAGAAATGTGTAGATATAAAATCAGATAAGTGCTCTAGAAATGCAATAAGTTGCTCATACTCACCACATTCCTTCATGAACAAGACTTCCTCACAAACGCCATTACCTTATTTTGGAGACTCCTCGAGGAATCCCTATTACCTGGACTACTCCTTCTCATCTCCACTCAAACACCCTTTCCCTCCAAAGACCTTCCTTGGTCCCCCTCTCAGTTCACTGAGGTGCCCCAGGGCACTGCAGGGGTCTCAGAGAGAGTACCCTGGGATATTTTAAAATTTCAAGGGAAACTCAATGGTAATAAGCATCTGTTGGACACTGAGAATTCCTAGCTGGAGGTATTTTCCAGTTCCAGCATTAGGATACTACATTCCTTTTGATGATGTCTTGTTTTGGCAAAATTGGGTCTGGTGGATTTGATGTGAAGAAGAGAGAGAGAGAGAGAGAGAGAGAGAGAGAGAGAGAGAGAGAGAGAGAGAGAGAGAGAGAGAGAGAGAGAGAGAGAGAGAGAGAGAGAGAGAGAGAGAGAGAGAGAGAGAGAGAGAGAGAGAGAGAGAGAGAGAGAG